>JBBPBX010000557.1:85872-100975 GCA_038048925.1 Garcialebias charrua
TATATATATATATATATATGTATATATATATATATATTGTTTAGTTTTTTGAATTATCATCTTTTTAAATGAAATAAATAAAAAAACTGAATTGAAACTGAATTTGCATCATTGCAGATAATATAACGATTAAAGACAGATAAGTTATCACATCACAGAGTCTTAATATTTAAAGACACGGCTGCTTTTTGGAAGCTTTGTTTGAAAACCATCCTAATCAAGACATCCCACCATTTTTATTTTATAGCTGATTTCTCCAAAGAACCCATTCCTGATTTTACTCTGAAATTAATTTCAATTGAACAACTTCTATCATAATGGAGGTTTCATTTCATTCATTCATTCATTCAACCTTTATTTATACAGGCTAGCCTCGTTGAGCCACGGGGACTCATTTACAAGAGGGACCTGTCTCACTCACACCCAGGGTCAATTTAGAGTTACCAATCAGCCTAACATGCATGTTTTTGGACTGTGGGAGGAAACCGGAGCACCCGGAGAAAACCCACGCATGCACGGAGAGAACATGCAAACTCCACCCAGAAAGGCCCCCGGACCGGGATTTGAACCAGGGACCTGCTCGCTGAGAGGCAGCAGCTCTACCAGTTGTGCCACCGTGCTGCCCCAATTTATTTATTCAATTTATTAATTTATTTATTTATTCATTTATTATTACAATTTATTATTTCAATTTATTAATTTATTAATTTATTCATTTATTTTGCATTTTAATAATTATGCTTCTGCATTTGATGGATGCTCCAAACAAGAAAGCGGATGTGGAAGAGTTCGGTTTAAATTTGTAAAACAATAATCCTGTACACATCAGAGCAAACAAACATCTGCGCGCTTCATTAGCATCTCAGAAAACTGAAGCCTTTTTTTTTTTAGCAGCGGATGATAAACAGGAAACACAATCATAGTGAATGTTGTAAATAATGCAGCTGCTTTTTGTTTAGATTTTTCTGACAGCAGGTGACTAAAGGCCACCTGTTCGTGATTCCTGCAGTTTACAAAACGTGGCTCTGAGCAGGGACACCTCCGCCATCATCCGCGTTTCACACTTATCTTAGGAATGTCTGTCTGTTATTAAAAACTCAAGAATCAGGAAAAGTCGTCATCAGCGACAGCATCCAGACATCCCCGGCATTCCTTTATCAAACACTTCCTGTAAACAGCCAAGTGTTTCCTTTGTTAAGACGCATTGCTGCCCCCTGACTGCTGCAGCCTGTGTTGAGTTGCCAGGTCACCCTTTACAGACAAAAAAAAAAGGCAAATCCTCCGCTGCACACAATCCACTCATATACTCTGAGCAAACGCCATCTGCTACATTTTCATTACAGGCTTTGCTTCAAGCTAAGACACTTACAGCTAATAGACTGCAAATGTTTAAGCTCACACTGCCAACTTCACAATGCTCCGATGCGACGTCCGTATTGCATTTTAACGACCAATCAGCCCTCAGCCATCAATCATCGGGGCTCGCACCTGGACTCAGCACATCCTGGATGTTTGACCACATTAGCTGTTAATTTGAAACAACTTTGCGGGCTGTTGCGTCACGCAGCTTTGAATCTTTTCCCCGAATTTGAATTAAATTGGATTTTAAATTATGGTAAATTACTCGTGACAACTAACTGTGCTGGTAATGGCACTGTAATCCAGCATTATTATACTTTTGGAAAGAATAACAGTATTTTTGTCAGTGATGAGTGAGCAGACGGTTCTGCTTCCAAAGGAAGGGACAGGCTTGGATAAGCACCTTTAAAAAACCCTCGCGGTTTGGTCACCTGCGAGGTGTGACCGTTGTTTCACGTAAAGCGAGGGCCTCAAGTGCTGCGTGTAAAAAAAAATGGAAGGTGATCTTGTTGTTGGATCTCAAGTGGGTGGCACGGATATGCTGCCCTCTGGGACCCCCGGGCCGTACGGAGACAATGATGGGGCTGTGAAGCGGGAGCTGCGGGGTCGAAGGTCACCGGGCCTCTGTTTTCGGGTCCACGCCGCTAAAGTGACTCTTCGGAGACAACGCAGAAAACGAGGTTGCGTGGAGGACTGTGATGGGGAGGGGTTGTGTTTGAAGCCTGGGACTAAAAATGGTCCATCCATCATACGTCTCTGCAGCCCTCTAGGGACTCACATCTTTGGACTCAATAAATTGTCCCCATGTAAACAACACATCACAGAAACAACATTTAATCAATTAAGTATTGTTTATTTGCAGAATTTCAACTTGTTTAGTCTGACGAACTGTTGCTGGACCAGATCCTTGGACTTTGCAGGGCGGAGTGTGAGATGTGTTGTGTTTGGGTGGAGTTCATTGTTTCTTTTGCACATTTTGTATGCTTATGAAACAATACTAAATTTATCGAGTTGTCGAAACTTTGCCTTCTTTGGCGAAACGCGATAAGGAACGTTGTTGTACTCCGAGTGCGTTCTTACCCTTCTCACAATTCACAGCATGAAAAATGACCCTTCCTGTTTATTGTCCGATAAACACATGAAACGACAAATAATTTGACTCGTTTCACAGGGCGGGCCACACAGGGCGGCGGTTCTTCTGCGGCTTTTGTTCACGGAAAGAATAAAATCAGTTTGACGAAGTAAAACAAATCACTTCGGGGGGGTGATGAAACAAAATAGTGTTTGCGATGGAATCGGGCGGCGGTTTGATGAGTTTTTTCCCACCCTGCTGTTTCTTCGAGTGTCACGGACACTAACTTCAAACGATGCAATTGATTTAGTGCGCACCCTCGGCAGGCCGGAGCTGCGGCTGCGGTGAAGAATGGTGCGAGGAAGAAGTCTGGCGCAGATACAAAAGGTGGAAACCATGACCCTCATCTCACACCTTCCCCTCTTTCATCTGCTTCCCCTCGTACGCTGGTATTTTGATTTCTGGATTCCTGGCAAACTGCCCTGTTCGTAATTCAAAGACTTTTCAACAAGAGCATCTGTTTGGGTATTATCACAAACCTGCATGCACCACCACCCCATCTCCTCCCTCACGGTGCTGCCTCTTTTCCTGTTTCCTCTGCCTCGTGCACTTCCATGTTTGTGGTAAAAGGGGTGGAGATGGTGAGGCGGGAGGGCTTGTCCGTGACCCAAAGGGTCATTGATACATAAGCCACATGACCCACTAGTCTTCTTATCCAAAGCGAGCAGGACTCACACACACACACAGGAACTCCAGCACGTTCACTCAACTCGCTGCCGGTTCTCTGACACAAGAAAAGAAGAGAGGCACACACACTCCCAGACCTCCGTGGGAGAGCTCAGATAAAGACGTGCCTCCAGTCTTACAGCGAGGCGCTGTCACACACTGATATACAAATACAAATTTAGGCACACACACATTCCTAGAAGCAAACAGTCTCTCTCTCTTTCTTCCTCGCTCAGCTGCTCTCTCTTTTTTCTCCCCCTCCCATCCACACACACACACACTCACTCACACACACAACACTACAGTATATCAGTGAGTGACTAGCAGAGAGCCAGAGGGGAGTGCAGAAATGAATGTGAAGATCCTGACGCTGGTGATTGTGCTCTTGGTGTCTCTGCTGTGTTCTGCCAGTGCTGGTGAGTACATGAGAGGCCGGCCTTGTCGCTCGTCCTCTCCTTCTGCTTCTCTATTTCTTTCTCTGTTTGCCATTTTGCTTGTGCGGGCAGCTGTAGTTGATCAGTTACCCAGCGTGGTTAGCCTTGTGTGGGCTCCAAGAGCCAGGAATACCAGCACCTGTTTGTGTACAGTACTGCACTGCAGTGGGCATACTGTCTGCTATTGTACCGCCATGGCTTTCATTGTAAACTTGATTGTGCATTCTGGGTTAGACTGGTTATTTTCCACCCTGCCTCACCTTGATGTGTGCTTCTAAGACTTGGAGATGAAATACGAGGAGGGCTTGATGTGTGGAGCTGTTCCTGGGTGACAGATATGCTGGATGTGTCTGTTGTGAAATGTAAGATATGCATGGCACATGTGCTGCAGAGTGGAGTGGTACTGATTCATCTGTGGCTTGATTAATTCTGAGTCTAATGTTAATTATAACATGACTACAACTGTGCAGCAGGAAAACACAGCACCTATAGATACACTGGGTTTTCTGTCAATGGGGAATACACAGTTTCCCGATGCATAAATTGCCTTTTGGTCCACTAAAGGACTGATTATCTGTCCCCACTGTGGTGGACATGAAATGTCTTTTACCTGGACATGAAGTTGGGAGTCGTATAAAGACAGGGCTTATTCTCTCTAGTAGCTCGTGGAGGGAATGTTTTGAGAAATGTGGTTTGGGGACCAGTTTGGAGACTGATGGGTGATCTGGGGAGGCGATGCAGGTAACATTGTGGTGTGAAAAAACAACGTTTAGGCTTGTGTAAATCTACAAACCATTCCTGGGAATGACACCCAAACACAAACTGTGGATGCGTAGAAAAAACACAGGCATGTTGATATGTATATAATTTCACCCTGAAATGGCTGCATAGACAATCTGAGGCTCGTTATTCATGTGATTGGATTTAGCATAAAGTATGCTGCTGGGTGTTGTGTAGTCGGTGGCTGAGAGATGCTGTGTAGAGTTCACAGTTGCAAATTGCTGTCCACTCTTGTGCATCGATCTATACGACCACAGCACTCATATCTCCCATGCTCCCCGGCACATTTGTTGCAGCGACATGCTATTTTTGTCTGATGCTTCCAGCACCCGAGTAAATGGGAAGCAATTATCTAGCATCATAGTCAGTGTCGCTTTTCACGCCCTGCGTGTGGCTAAGCATGTTCCATGCCTGAAAACCCACCGTGCTGCACAAACGACGGGGGAAATTAGGCTGCTGTGCCTCGGGCGTTTATGGAAGCTTATCCCCCTCAACAGTCAAGTCATGCCGCTTATTCTGCAACCGATCTGTTCCCCCCCGCCTGCTACTGTAGCATCACGATGGAGAAGAAGAGGGGCAAACGAGAGGCAGGGATGCAACTGTGTTGCAGCGTTGATGGGTGTGGGGAGGGATGCTAGCTGGAGTGTGTCTGCGTAGCACAAGCCTCTGCTACAGTATGCGCTGTCGCGGGAAGGTGTTGGAAGAGACTCTGCATGTAGGCAGTGGGTGTGAAGCCTTTCATCTTGAGACAAATGCCTTTTCCGTTCAGTGGGCTTTCGCTCTGTCAGGCATCTGTGTGTGTGTCAGACTGAGAGTGAACGGATGCAAGGAGAGCATGTGTGTGTGTGCTTGCACTTGATATAGGCTGAAGCAGGGTGTGGAAAGATGCATGTGTGATTGTATTTATGGTGCGGATGATTATGAACAAGAACTCCAGCGCAACAGGCAATTCACCTACTTAAAATATCCATTCTGTACACTAAATGAGCTACAGAGGCCTTCCCGGTGTGATATTAGCATCCTTTAGCAGTGCACTTCAATTACCCATTCTCGAAAAGCACTCTGGCCTGGAGAGTGGGCTCCAGCTTTAGACATGTGGTATCCATAATTCATCCTGACGCCGAACACTCTTCCTCCCTCTGTGGACATCTCAAGACCGGCATGTAAACAGTCCTCATTCTCAAAAACACGTCTGTCACAGTCTCCTACCCGATATCAAACGCTTCGCTTTTCCCTGCAATGGAAACACCCTGTCGCCAGGAGTCTCGTGAGATAAAAACAACAGCAGCTGGCTCAGACATGCACACCCATGCATGCATGTACACAGGTGTAAATACGCAGCCTACAGGTGAGGATGTCGTGAGTGCAAGGAAGGCATGGAAGCCCAGATCAGAGCGATAATCTGAGGGAGAAATCTGCTCTTGAAGAGGGTAATTTTATGAGAACTGTCAGCTGTGCTATTATTTCGTGTTAAACTTTGATGTATTGTTGGGACTTGCTGCTCGGTGGCACCAGCATGCACTCGTACTGTACCGCCTTAAAGTCTTATTCAGATGCTAAACCAAGTGTTACGGGGTCAAAGTCCAGCCAAAGCAAAAACGACAATACATTCAAACACTCTTAAATCTGCATTAAGCCATAAAACAGCTTAGTTGGAGTTTAATATGTATGAGAAACAGCATCTATAGATGTAAAAAAAAAAAAAGTATTTAGGAAGCTTTTACTCATAATCCTCAGTTTTCTAATGTACATTAGGTGCTTTTCCTGTGGATGTGATTATAGAGGCAAAGGGGGCAAAAAGAAAAACAGCTAAATATTTCCAGATGTTCAGGGATAACACAAGAACAGGGGGCAAACAGTTGTGTCAAAGTGGAAGCAGTGGAAAGGTTATTACACAGTCACAGTAAAAATCACTGGGACCTTTTTTTTTTTTTAGGAACAGGAGCTTTTGAGGAGCCGCTGGGTTCATGTTACACACACTGCACACCTCACCCACAGAGACGACATTTGTTTCATGGAGAACACAGATTTAATCTTAACGCTTCATCACAGGGAAATGGAGCAAACAATCTGCAAAGTTTGTCCTCTGCAAACAAAAATATACAAAATAACCACACTCAAAATTAAGTTTATTATCTGCAGTCATTTCCTCTGCTCTTGTTGGCTTTGTTTTTTTTAATGTTCTGTACACTGAGATGTTTACAGCAGAGTAAACAAAGTCCATTCTTCCTCGCTCAGGTTTTGCATTTCAGTGCAAAATCAGTCCTCTGGTCTTCATCCGCTTTCAGAACCAAATTAAAAACACCATCGCGTGAACGACAACGCCTAATCTATTGTCACGTCTATATTTATTTATAAGAAAACACAATAAAAATCTGAAGCAGCATCTGTGAAGAAAGTGCACCTTGATTTGCTCCATAAATATCAAAAGCTAAAGCAGTCAGGTGATGCTAATCAAACGATCAGTAATTAAATATTCACCATTAATAATAGTGAGGTTTGATCAGTTTTAGAGCATTCAGCTGTGAGTTAACACGACGTCAAGGAGAAACAACATTAACTGTGATCATAAACAGACTCTCCAGGGCAAAAATATGTTAAATGAAAAGCTTAAGAGAGTAAAACTATAGACAAAGATCAGAAGGATGACTATTTTGGACTTGAAAAATAACATCCACCCCAGTAAACACAGAATACACATGAACTGTGAGGCACAGAGGTGGAGGCCTAATGATATGGGCTTGTTGTGCAGCGACAGGGCCTGAATACCTTCCAGGTAAATAAGCCAACCATAAACTCAGACTAACTGCTCTAAAGTCAAATATTTGAAGAAATATCCTGAATAAAGTGAAGTAATTCAAAAACTTCACCAGTGAAAGACTGATAACGTTATACAGAAGATGATTCAGGTTTAAATAGTGATGAGTCATGACGTGTGACCTTGGTTTTTAGAAATGTCTTCTGTTTTGTAAAGACACATATGTAGAATGACGTACTGACATGTGCTTCATTTTAAATGAACTGCATCACTGCGGGGGCCGAGATGGCGTAGAGGTAGGGCAGCCGACTTGGGACCAGAAACTCGCGGTTTGACTCACAGTCATTCCCACATGTCATGGCTGAGCAAGACACCCAATCCCAAATTGCTCCCTGGGCGCCTACATAGCTGCCCACTGCTCTACCTGGGTATATCCAGGTGTGATGGGTTAAATGAAGAAAACTAATTTCACCATTGTATGAGAACATATGACAATCTCAGACTTCCCCCTTCCCTTCGCACATCCCCGAGTTTTAGTTTGACACTTGATTATAGTCGGTCATATTACCTTTATTTTGCAGCATCTGCTTGATTTAACTGACTGCAATTAAGAAAGGTTGATTGGGAATTACCGTACATAAAAATCTGTAACAGATGGGTTAGCTTACATTAGCTGTGTCACTGCATACAGTTGAGCTTTACACTTATTTCTAGTATGAACAACCTTAAAGGAATAATTCAAAACCTGCTGAGTTCAATGGAAAGGTTATGAACACATGAACATGAAAATAATGTCCTATCCATTGTAGATAACTCTGTGATTTACCTCAGTTTGGAGAAATAAAGTTCATTCTGACCAGAATGACAAACTAATGTTGAGGCAGAGCCAAGATCAACTGTGAATGCCTATTTCTAAACCTTTACATTACCAAACCATTTCTTACATTACTGATTATTATCAGTTTTGCATTGTATGTTTTCTCAGTCAGAGAATTTTTTTTACAATATTCCTGCTGGATATGCCTCATGTTGCATCAGAAGNAGATTTACAACTGTGGATGTAAAATTTGGCTAAGAGTAGTATTAAAGGGGACCTCAGATGTATTTTTTAAATTTTTATGGTATTTCTGTGGGATATCCAGACCCTATTCCTTCAATTTAATGCACAAAATAATTATTAGATAATCAATTATACCCTTTTTAATTCTGCCATTTTTAACTTTCGTTTTGAACGACCGGTTTCTTGAAGTCCACGCCCTTCAACGATCTGTTCACGCCCTCTGTAACAGCCAGTATCTGTAATGTGTTGTTGTTTTAAAATTAGCTCTTTTTTTATTACTCATTTGACTTACTGTTAGTGTTAGCTTAAGATAACTTACCGAAACCCGTCTGAGCGCGCCGCAGTTTGCTGCTCCTTTTAGCATTAGACCACCCGAATCCGAAGCTAATGTTAGCTTGTTCCTCTTCCGGTTTTCGCCAGCTCCGCTCGTTGCACGCGATGAGATTTTGGGAGTTATCGCTGTTCCAGTGAAGACAACACAAAGTTCACCAAGTGTCTCCCGTAAATTAATCTGTAAGGAGAAGGTCCTCTTGCTGCGAGCCTGCTGCGAGGCTGCTGCAAGGCTGTACAGTTGAAGCTCCGCTCCATCGCGCCGGAAGAGGGTCCCGTCGAACCCGGTCCTTCCGCCTGTGGTCCGCTCGTTTAATTTTTGCCGGCTGCGCGTTGGCAGCGATCGCAAATACACTAAAAATTGAACTAAAACATAAAAATAACAATTATACTTTATTTATAAAGCCATTTAAAAAAACACAGCTGCAACAAAGTGCTGTACACATGAAATTAAGAACATATAAACAAAAGATGAGATGAAATCATGAAAAACAACAGTCATGTGTTTAATACAGAAGTGGGTTGAGCCTAACCAGGGGTTGCTAGGTGAGGGGCTGGACTCAGGTTTGATCTGATTGGCTGGCGGCTTGTGACGTCAATAAATGCAGGAAGTGTGAATCCTGGTGTATTTATCAAAAATAAATAAATCTACTTAGAGTAAATAAACCACTGGGTGCATTTTTTTGGCACAAGGACTGTTTTTTTATGAAGTAAATACCCAAAGTTTAGTAAAAAAACATTAAAAAGTGAATTTTGCATGTGTGGTCCCCTTTAAATTTACAACAAAAACTTTCTCACTTGGAATATTTGGACAAAAGAAACCAAACAGTATAATTTTAGCGTCAAATGGTAGGTCAATTTCTAACTTTCTATTTACATACATGAAAATGTCTTTCCAGAACACCTGAGTATGAGAACAGTCCCAGAAGAGATGGATGATGGTCTCCTCAGAGCTGTGGCAGAGTGAACACATTGGGTCTACGTTTGGACGGTACTTGGAGATTATATAGTTTACAGGATAACATTTATGCAGAATCTTTAGGGACACTTCTCGAATCTTATTAGTTATAAAGTATTTTCTAGGTAACAACCAAACATCTTTCCAACAGATATCATTAAATAAATTATCCCAGAAGAATATAGAAGCAGGTTTACTAATGCTGTCTCTAATTATTAATTCTCTAATACATTTGTTATTTGTTTTTTCACTTAAAAAAGGGTCAGAGTTACCAATGAATAATTCTTCAGTTAAATAGTTCGTGCTGTTTTGTACAGGATTTGACATCAACATTTTTACACCAGATGGAATTGCATCAAAGACAATTGCAAATTCTTTTGTTAACAGCTACAGATGTTAAAAGCTACACACGCTAACAACTACAGATGTTAACAGCTACAGATGTTAAAAGCTACACACGCTAACAACTACAGATGTTAACAACTACAGATGCCCCCTGGTGGTGGCTGCTGGTAAATATGTGGACATGACGTCACGTCACCAGCTCGGCCTCTTTGTTTTCCTTCGTGTTGAGAAGCTACGTGTGGATTTAGCTCCGTGATTTATTTCAATTACTAATGAAAAAAGACTTCTCGTGAGTCAAATACTTTATTCTGTGATTTAGTTCCAAGCTGCTGCTGCCAGAGGCTTGTAACACTGCAGCTTCTTGTCTGAGGAGAGGAAGTTAGTTCACTCTGTTTGCATGTGTAGCTGTTAGCATGTGTAGCTGTTAACATCTGTAGCTGTTAACATCTGTAGTTGTTAACATCTGTAGTTGTTAGCGTGTGTAGCTTTTAACATCTGTAGCTGTTAACATCTGTAGTTGTTAGCGTGTGTAGCTTTTAACATCTGTAGCTGTTAACATCTGTAGTTGTTAGCGTCTGTAGCTGTTAACATCTGTACTGTAGCTGTTAACTTCTGTAGCTGTTAAAATCTGTAGTTGTTAGCGTCTGTAGTTGTTAGCGTCTGTAGCTGTTAACATCTGTAGTTGTTAGCTTCTGTAGCTGTTAACATCTGTAGCTGTTAACATCTGTAGCTGTTAACATCTGTAGCTGTTACATCTGTAGCTGTTAACATCTGTAGTTGTTAACGTCTGTAGCTGTTAACATCTGTAGTTGTTAACATCTGTAGTTGTTAACGTCTGTAGCTGTTAACATCTGTAGCTGTTAACATCTGTAGTTGTTAACATCTGTAGTTGTTAGCGTCTGTAGCTGTTAACATCTGTAGCTGTTAACATCTGTAGCTGTTAACATCTGTAGCTGTTAACATCTGTAGCTGTTAACATCTGTAGCTGTTAACATCTGTAGCTGTTAACATCTGTAGCTGTTAACATCTGTAGCTGTTAACGTCTGTAGCTGTTAACGTCTGTAGCTGTTAACATCTGTAGCTGTTAACGTTTGTAGTTGTTAGCGTCTGTAGCTGTTAACATCTGTAGCTGTTAACATCTGTAGCTGTTAACATCTGTAGCTGTTAACATCTGTAGCTGTTAACATCTGTAGCTGTTAACATCTGTAGCTGTTAACGTCTGTAGTTGTTAGCGTCTGTAGCTGCTAACATCTGTAACTGTTAACATCTGTAGCTGTTAACATCTGTATCTGCTAACTTCTGTAGCTGTTAACGTCTGTAGCTGTTAACGTCTGTAGTTGTTAGCGTCTGTAGCTGCTAACATCTGTAGCTGTTAACGTCTGTAGCTGTTAACGTCTGTATCTGCTAACGTCTGTAGCTGTTAACGTCTGTAGCTGTTAACATCTGTAGTTGTTAACGTCTGTAGCTGTTAGCATGTGTAGCTGTTAGCATGTGTAGCTGTTAGCGTGTGTAGCTGTTAGCATGTGTAGCTGTTAGCATGTGTAGCTGTTAACATGTGTAGCTGTTAGCATGTGTAGCTGTTAGCATGTGTAGCTGTTAGCATGTCTATCTGTTAGCATGTGTAGCTGTTAACATCTGTAGCTGTTAACATCTGTAGTTGTTAACATCTGTAGTTGTTGGCTTCTGTAGCTGTTAACATCTGTAGCTGTTAATGTCTGTAGCTGTTAACATCTGTAGTTGTTAGCGTCTGAAGCTGTTAACATCTGTAGTTGTTAGCGTCTGTAGCTGCTAACATCTGTAGCTGCTAACATCTGTAGATGTTAACATCTGTAGCTGTTAACATCTGTAGCTGTTAACGTCTGTAGCTGTTAACATCTGTAGCTGTTAACATCTTTAGCTGTTAACGTCTGTAGCTGTTAACGTCTGTAGCTGTTAACATCTGTAGCTGTTAACGTTTGTAGTTGTTAGCGTCTGTAGCTGCTAACATCTGTAGCTGCTAACATCTGTAGCTGTTAACATCTGTAGCTGTTAACATCTGTAGCTGTTAACATCTGTAGCTGTTAACATCTGTAGCTGTTAACGTCTGTAGTTGTTAGCGTCTGTAGCTGCTAACATCTGTAACTGTTAACATCTGTAGCTGTTAACATCTGTATCTGCTAACTTCTGTAGCTGTTAACGTCTGTAGCTGTTAACGTCTGTAGTTGTTAGCGTCTGTAGCTGCTAACATCTGTAGCTGTTAACGTCTGTAGCTGTTAACGTCTGTATCTGCTAACGTCTGTAGCTGTTAACGTCTGTAGCTGTTAACATCTGTAGTTGTTAACGTCTGTAGCTGTTAGCATGTGTAGCTGTTAGCATGTGTAGCTGTTAGCGTGTGTAGCTGTTAGCATGTGTAGCTGTTAGCATGTGTAGCTGTTAACATGTGTAGCTGTTAGCATGTGTAGCTGTTAGCATGTGTAGCTGTTAGCATGTCTATCTGTTAGCATGTGTAGCTGTTAGCATGTGTAGCTGTTAGCATGTGTAGCTGTTAGCATGTGTAGCTGTTAGCATGTGTAGCTGTTAGCATGTGTAGCTGTTAACATGTGTAGCTGTTAACATGTGTAGCTGTTAACATGTGTAGCTGTTAACATGTTTAGCTGTTAACATGTGTAGCTGTTAGCATGTGTAGCTGTTAACATGTGTAGCTGTTAACATGTGTAGCTGTTAACATGTGTAGCTGTTAACATGTGTAGATGTTAGCATGTGTAGATGTTAGCATGTGTAGATGTTAGCATGTGTAGCTGTTAGCATGTGTAGCTGTTAGCATGTGTAGCTGTTAGCATGTGTAGCTGTTAGCATGTGTAGCTGTTAGCATGTGTAGCTGTTAGCAGCTACGTCTCGTTGTCGCGTGCTTGGATAATCTAGTCTCGTGACTGTGTGTGTGTTTTTCTGTGTAGGAGCAGGAGCTTCACGTCAGACCTCCACCAACCACATGTTTGTTCTCTAACAGGTATGGTTGTCATTTCTAGTAAAATTGTTCAATATTATACTTCGGTCCAGCAGCCTCCACTTCTAAAAGTCAGCGCTCACGCGGTTTGGTTGTGCACGCGCTAACACCATGAATTAGGTAGTCACGCTTGCGAGGTTCTTTCAAAATAAAAGCTGATGTGTGTCTCCTGTTGGTACAAACTCTGTACATAAAACACATGTTAGCACTGGAAGCTGTAATGGGACCAACATTCCTGCTCAGCTGTTTCCACTAAAAGTTTGAATGTCGCCCCCATATCCAAAGAGTAGAGAACTTTTTGTGTTGCTAAGTTAAATAAATAAAAAACTTCAATGTGTTTTTCATGTTTTGACTCTAGATGATTGAAGTCATTCTTGCTGGTCTATGTTCAGAAATGATTTTTAATGTCCTCCTGTGAATATGGATCCATAATATTTAACTTTTGTCTCTGTTTTGTGGTTATTTGTATGTTCATTATGTGAGAATGTTAAATTGTTTTCCCTGAAGTTTCCATTAATATTAAAACAAAACTCTTAGTTTCCAGTGACCAGTCTCACTTCAGGCTGACTGTAGAACATCTCCAGATGTTGCTCACCAAATGTCACCAAGATCTCATGTGGAATTTCAAAATAAAGGCCCTCCAAAGTTGGACATTTTCCATGTAATTTTCCCTAAGTTGCTGTGTTTGTTGCTCGTTCTTCAGGATGTTGTAGAAACAGTGAGGGTAAGTACGACTTTACCACAAATCCCATCATAACTGGGCAGAAAGTTTGTCTCATTGAAATGCAACATAGTTCAAGTAAAAACAGGAATGCTTAATTTAAAATAATTTATGTTTAATATTTTTAAGTGACAATAACCATTTGGAAAATAACAGTTAAAATTGTACATTAATTTCAGAAATGACATTTATAGCATTTTAACATCAATTGTTTCTTTTTACTTGTAAATTTTGAGAATTACAAGAGCTTTGTGTTATTTGTCCATGTCGACCAAAATCACTGGAGGTTTCTGGTTAGTGTGTATAAAAATTATACTTATTGTTCTCTGAGAACATTTTAATTTAAAGTTTCATATTTTGATTTGTGCAGAAACTCTGTGAACCACACAGTCTTTGTGGTGGATCAAGTTCAGCAGAAGACAATTCAAAACCTGCTGCAAAATAGAATAGAAGAGACCTTTATTATCATTGCACATGAATACAGTGAAATCTGGGTTTGCTTCCCAGAACAAAAGTAAAAACAGTAAAATATAAAACAATATAAAAATATAAACTGTATTAAAGTTAATAACAGGTTTGAAACACTCCAAATGTGCAACACAAGCAGATTGATATTACACCAGTTGTCCCTTATTCAGTTTTTATTACAGATTTTGTTAAGTTCAGTAACGGTGGACAGATAAAAACTATATTTAAATCTGTTTGTTCTTGTCTTGATTGATCTGTACCTTTTCCCTGATGGTAACAGTTCTCATATTATATAATAAATAATAATATAAATAAATCATCCACAAATAATTTTGTAACAACAGCAAGTATGATGTCATTAACAGCTTTTATTTTGAAAACTCACAAAGGTTACCATAATTCATAGTGTTTGTGTGCACAACAAAACCATCATTTTGGAAGTGGAGACTGGCTTGACGGCATTTTTTACTGCCTGACGTTCTCAGAGTTGGGGCAGGAGCTACATGTCAGACCACCACCAACCACATGTTTTTTTTCTGTTACAGATGAAGTTCATGTTAATAAATGTTGTGAAGCTGAGAAGAGTTCCTGGGTGAGCGATTCATCAGTTCACTGGTATCAAACCAAACATCAGGGTTACACAGGTATGTATTTATTTACTGCAGTCTAAAGTGAAGTGTGGAGCTAAGCTGTGTTAGGAACTGTTTGGATCCTGCAGTCAAGCTGTCCACCATTCAGATTTTTTAAAATCTTTCTCTTCTTCACAGCCTGTTACAGCATCACGATGCGTTCAATTTCAACTAGAAAATACAATCTGCTACACCAACATATCCAGGAATTCAGAAATAGAAAATGTCTGGTATATAAAGAAACTGTCCAGATGACCAGATTGAGACTTATCAGATTTGATACCTGGATTATTGAGTATGAACTTTCTTGTCTGGTATATTAGTTTATTTTTTGACATATCATTAGAACAGTCACTTCAATACTGTCCACTTTTCAAAATGCTCTAAAAACAAACAAAAACTCATGATGTCATTAACAAGTTTCATTCAAAATAATATTTTACATGGTTTTACTGTGATATATATATATGTATATATATA
>JBBPBX010000557.1:104174-116938 GCA_038048925.1 Garcialebias charrua
TTCCTCCAAATCTGAGGCCATGGTCTTGAGCCAAGAAAAAGGTAGAGTGCCTTCTCCAGGTTGGGGTGGAGGTCCTGCCCGAAGTGGAAGAGTTTAAGTATCTCGGGGTCTTGTTCACGATTGAAGGAAAAATGGAGCAGGAGATCCATAGACAGATAGGTGCTGCTTCTGCAGTTGAACAGGCTTTGCACCAGTCTGTTGTGGTGAAGAGAGAGCTAAGCCAAAAGGCAAAGCTCTCAATTTACTGGTCGATCTATGTTCCTACCCTCATCTATGGTCATGAGCCTTGGGTTGTAACCAAAAGAACAAGATCGCGGATACCAGCGGCTGAAATGAGTTTTCTCCGCAGGGTGTCTGGGCTCTCCAGTAGAGATAGGACGAGAAGCTTGATCATCCTTGAAGGACTCAGAGTAGAGCTGCTGCTCCTCCACGTTCAGAGGAGCCAGTTGAGGTGGCTCGGGCATCTAGTAAGGATGCCTCCTGGACACCTCTCTAGTGAGGTGTTCTGGACACGTCCCACCAGGAGGAGGCCAGGAGGAAGACCCAGGACACGCTGGAGGGACTATGTTTCTCAGCTGGCCTGGGAACGCCTTGGGATTCCCCCAGAGGAGCTGGCCCAAGTGGTTGGGGAGAGTTAAGTCTGGGCCTCCCTGCTTAGGCTGCCACCCCCGCAATCTTATCCCGTATAAGCGGTAGAAAATGGATTGATGGATGGATGTACCTATAAGTGCCTAAATGGCCTCGCACCCCTCTACCTCTCTGAGCTTCTGGAACCATATGTTCCCTCTCCGGGCCCTGAGATCATGAGATCATCCGATCAGCTGCCTTCTTGTTGTGTCGGACTCAGCGCTCGTAAAACTTGCTTTTTATTAGACGTCGACTGGTCTGGACGACGACTGGACATTCAGTTGGAAGTTGAAGGTAATCGGTTCTGTTTTGTTTATTTGCTAGATGTTTTAGCTTCGTTCACTTAAATTAACAGAACGTGCTATGGTAAGCTAACGTACATTAAGCTAACGAGCTAAAACTGGTGTGTTACGTTGCTGAGGTAGATGAATTGAGGCAAGTAAAACACTGCAGGTTTAGAATATGTTATTCTAGCGTTTAAATAAGCCATACAGTATATGCTACGAGGTTTTTTTGTTTTGTTTTTTGGCTTGCTTCAAGTTCCTGGAGGGTTTTTCAAAGAGACAAGGCTCCGCATCCACGCGTTTGCGTCGCATGTCTGTTAACATGCGCTGACCAGCCAGCAGAACAATACAGCCAGGCTGAAATACTAGTTTACGGTACTTGAAATACGTATTTTGGCAACATTACTGTTTTTGTAGCTGCTTCAGGCAGAAAACAGGCTGAAGGAAGACTGTGATAGCCTTGAGGTTATTTCTAGCAAGTAGTTTGAGTGAAGCAATTAAGACACTGATTTTTAAAACCAAATGTGGAATGGAGAACGCCTTGAATGTTATTTATTCTTTAGATCAGTCTCCTACTTCCTGTTCCTTATATCTTCATTGCACAAATGACTAATGTAAATTTTGAATGGTCTCAAAACACTACTGTATAGTGACACACAATTTTTGTTCATTTGCCCCTTGTTTTTTTTTCTTTTACAGAGCTTCCAGCAGTTGTGAAACAGTCGAAAGATGTGGCGATAGGGTTGTTATTCCATCCACCTTAAAATAGACACAAGATATATAACAGTATATTACATATTCACAGATTTTTCAAACAAATAAACAAACCAAATGTATTTTCATAAAAAAAAAAAAAGAAAACATGGATCAACAAATTGAAAACAATACAGTTGCTGACAGTTCCGGTCACTTAGTGTTGTGTTAAAAAATAATTATGAATTGTACCAGATGCTCTGATGGAGTTAAAGAGAAGCTCCAAGTGGTCCTGGCTGAACCTGTAGGTCAGGATATATCGCTGCTCATCAAGCAGCACAGGAACCATTGACATCAATGTGTCAATATTGATGATAAATCCCAGGATAGAGAGGAATCTTAATCAAATAAAGCAAATATTGTATAATTACAAAGAGGTCCCAAGAAAGAATGAGTTTATGAGTTTAGGATCTTAACATTTACTTTTTTTAGGGGTGGCGGTGACTAAACACAAGAGCAGGAACAGAGACATATTTTAATACAGCAAATATATTGTAGCAAAACACCCTGATAAGATAAGAAGTACCATCACCAGAAAAGAGCATCTTATGAACGTGATGCAGACAGAAAAGAGCATATTATGAACTCCATGCAGAGAGGTGAGAACAACTGAGGAGATAGCATTAGAGCACTTAAAACAACAACAAGGTCAACCAAAGTGCTGTAAATATATATTATGTCATTATTATGTAAATATATATTATGTATAATATTATGTCAATAATATTATCTCACATTTTTTGTGTGTAGCGTGACGTGTAATGTGCACTGATCCAAAATATAACTATGATTATTCTAATTAAAGTAATAATACTGTCACAGAGTCTTACAGGTGAAATGTGATCCCAAGGTTTCTTGTTTTGATGTTACGTCTATTGGAGCATCCATAGGCTGCACAAAAGTCAGGCATCTTGTCAAAGAGTATTTCTGTAAAACACAAAGCAGTAATTAGTGTTGAACATACCAAACCGCTTGGAAATCATGTGCAGCTTTAGTTCAGTTAAAAACAAAGAGCTCCTAGTGATCTAAGAATGCTGGGGAAATGTTTGGAATACTAGCTAGCCCTTAATCAAAGGCTCTGGTTAATAGTCTGCTAATAAATACAGTCATGATCAAGACAGTCATTTAGACAAAAGATTATTTTGTTATAAAATAGTTATTGGTGTAATAAAAACAGAATTTAAATTCTAGATTCTCGATGAGTGTGACACCCAAAACACGAATAAAACCTTTTAAAAAAGACGAAACTGCTGTCTGATTACCAAAGAAATCATAGCCACGTTAATAACGTTTTTAAAAACATAAACCGTTTGTAAATCCGTCAAGATTACAGCGAGTTAAGCGTATTTTTGTTTGTGTAAATCCCTCACCTCCATACGGTTTCCACAGCTGCAGCTAATGTTGCTGTCTGTGGCAAGATGGCTGCCGCTTGACGACGCCGCTGACTCCTCCTCAGCTTATCTAGTGTATATATCTATGTTCTCTGACGCATGTACTCAGCCGTTGACTTCTCAACCGTTGACTTCTCACTGTGGACGCGCAGGCTTGACTTGACTGCGACACGACCAGGCGTGAGTTCTGACTGTATAGCACGGAGCAGCAGGAAAGGCTGAGTTTTGACTGTTACTCCTCTCGAGTTCAATTATGGATCAACGTCGTTCTTGGGTTTTAACAGACATTTATTGTAGACAAACGTGACTTACAATGCCCCAAAAATGCCGTCAGAACTAAAAAGAAACACAGACCTAAATTAGTTCACGGCAAATAAAGATTTACAGAAATAAAAGACAAATACTGTAAAAGACACAAATAAAACAATAAATCGTACCTCATTGGCCACATTAACTCCAGAGGAATAAAGACGATTTTCTACAGCTTCTTCTTACAAAAAGAAACGTAAAACACCCCTTTGTCTTCAGGGGGAACTTCTTGTAGTAGTCTCTTCTGCAGTAACGGTTCTCTAACGGTTTCCATGGCAACTGTGTCAATCAATCTTACTCCAAGGGAAACAACGTGGCATGCGGAACAAAAGATACGTTCCCCCATACATTTTAATGCATTTTAACAGAAAAAATGAACCTTAACAACATAAATTACTGAAAGTTGTTACTTATCGATTATTAAATGTTTTATATTAAACACTAATATTTATTGCTCTCTTTAACTGAATATTGAATAATGCATAAAATGAGATCTGCCCTTGATGGCAGCTACATACTGTACACTGTGCATTTTATTATCTTAAAAGCATTTCTCCTGTGATGTGAATTACTATGGGTATGCATTACTCTACCAGTAAAAGCACACACAAAATTGTATCAAATTATAAAAAATGAGTAAAAATACAAACGATATACATGCTGCACTCCACATTCAGTTCAAATTAATTTTTATATAGTAAATGTGTTAAAATGGAATGCTCATAGTCAACATACCGGTAATCAATTATGAAGCTCCTTGTTCTGTCAACACTAGACCTCTGTATTGATAAATACATTTCCAAATCATACATCAAAGTCAAATTTCAAAGTCAACTTTATTGTCCAAACTGCAATATGTACAGAACATAAACTCAGTGAAACTCAATGAAAACAAACAAACTAAGAACAAACAGTAACAAAAAGATAAACTGAAGATAAACTGCTCCTGAAAAACAAACATCAAAATGATAAAAAATTAAATAAAAAATAAAATACTGCCGTTGTCACTTCTTGAACTCAAACATGATGGGGATGACTCTCAGCTACTACCACACTGAAGGTTAGCACAATATCTGTAGGAACAACTAAGCTGGATCCTATTCTGTGTTAGCTAAGGTCAATCAGCTGTGGTGGTTCTTGTAAAGTGACTTTGTGCAGGTGTGCTTTTGTTGTTTTGAATTAACTTACTGTTAATAAAATGAATCATAAACAACTAGTTTTTGTAATCAATTTCTTTCTTTCTTTATTTTTTGCCTCATGCATGAGGACAAATCTGGGACACGATGCAGCGGTCGACTTCCCACTCACTCCATCCCGACCCTGGATATTTGCAGTCCTGAAAAGAGAAAAGATCAAAAGTTTAATCTGAGTAAATGTAACATTTAAAACTTTTTTTATATAATGTCCGCCATAATAAAAGTAATAAATAAAATAATAAATAAAACATAATAATTAAATAATAATATTAATACCTGCAGACAGAGGGTAGGGTACAAAAGTAATAAATAAAACATGAATACAGTACCGTTCCTGGTGAATCAGTTCTCATGTCACCTCCAAAGTGACATGTCAACATGTCTCCTTGATGCTTGATATCTGTGAAGCACGGCTCAGAGATTCCCTGGATGTGGAACGCCTCATGGATCTAAAAACAAAAAACAAATTTTAATCACCTTACAAACAAGCATACTGTACTTGAGAAACATTACTGTTTTCACTTTGTTGATCTGTCAAACAGATGACCCAGTGCAAAATAAATACTGCTGCCCATGATACTCATTCACCAAGTACATATTATTTTATAAATACCTTTGATCCACAACATTATTTGCAGCAAAAGAACACCGTGTCTAAAACATCGTAACTAGTACAACAGCTATAATTAGCAACAGCAAGTCTCCATTGTTTTATGTCGCGGTCTTCCTTATCTGAGTTCATAAGAGTTCACACACACTGCGGTGTTCATAAGAAACACTAGATTTTTAACATTTAAACACAACTACAACACTAACGTTGATCAGCAACAGATGAAAACGCTGAAACCTTATGTGGGGCGAGCCACACCGAAGCAACGCTGCAGGCCGCAAACATAGCACATGAAGAAATACGTCATATACTCAAAAGATAAATTATGGAATGGAACGGTATAAAATCATACTAACCTCCAAACGGATTGTAACCTGATGGTGTAAGGGTGGGTGAACATCAGTTTGAAGAGCTTTCTTGGAACATCGTGGCCCTTCTATGCTAATGCTATGTTGCTAATCGCTAATCCAACCCCTGAACTCTGCAGGGGGAGTGACCTTCTCGGGGGAGTGGCTCCACTTTTATACACAGGCAGCAGAGGATGTGACGAAATTGTGCGAAAATTAATGACTGTGCGAATCGTAAACTAATGAGAAACGTTTTTAGACCAAATATTGCCGATTTTAACTAATACGAACAATTTCATGAAAATTAACACAAAAATAGTGCTCTGAAACATTTTAAACACATTCTAGGGAGTTTATCAGCTAAAAAAAGTTAAATTTGGGTTTTGTTTCACTTTAAGAAAAAAACAACAGAGCATTTTACACTGAAAACACTTCAGCCTCCAACCCTCTAGAGGGCGTCTCCTTCTGCTTTAAGGAGATCTGACAAGGCAACCAGAAGAAGAACCAGTTTCCTCTGTGGCTTTGACCAGAGGGTCTCGCAGTAAAATCACACAACACAGAGTTCTGTTCACAGATCAGAGAGCAGGTTTCTCTAAAGCTGACCAACGTTTACTTTAACTTTAGACCAAAAAAAAAAAACTTTCGACGGAACGCACCGTTTTGCGCATGCGTCCGTATACGGCAAAACTACGGCAAGCCGGATGAAGTTAGCTTATAGCTTCGATACTTAGCGCTCGAAGAAAAGACTTTAACACCACTTACACACAGTTTTAAACTAAAAAAAGTAAAGATTAAATCTGACAACTCTGATTTAAAGCTGACCAACGCTTACTTTAACTTTCAACCAAAAAAAAAAACTTTCGACGGAACACAGCGTTTTGCGCATGCGTCCGATGGCAACACAACGGCAAGCCGGACAAAGTTAGCTTGTAGCTTCGCTAGTAGCACTCGAAGAAAATACTTTAAACACCACTTACGCACAGTTTTCAACACAAAAAAAGTATCGATTAACTCTGACAACTCTGTTTGTACACTTCAACACCACTGATGCACAGTTTTAAACTAAAAAAAGTAACAATTAAATCTGACAACTCTGATTTTGCGGTTAGCCGGTAGAAGACAGATCTCTATCGTAGGCTAAATTTATATTGTTTATACCGTGTACCGGTTATATCGCGCATCCCTAGTGTAGAGTTCTCTTCTATCGGAAAATCAGAAAGACTTACGAGGCAATCATTGCGCTGTCGAAGCTCCCTTCTCAAACCGAGAGTGTGATCCGAGCTGTGACATTGATGAACCATCTGCTTTATGAGCTGAGCCGCAAAGTGGAGGCGGCAGAGGGTAAGGTTTGGGACTCGTGTGCAGCCCCCAGGAGGGTCACATCTGGAGGTTGATTCATAGTTCGGGTCGGTGAAAAGTTTTCCCATAATTTGGAGTGTATTGGATTCCAGACAGCCACTTGGACTCAAGGCCATGGAAGAACACTGTGAGCCTGCCCTAAAGATAAATCATGCTAATCTAATCAGACTCCTTGTGTCAGTCTGGACAGGCTGACTACAAAATCTCTGGAGTGAAGCAACTGAAGAAATGAATCTTCTGTCGCAGCCCCCCTCCCTCCCCGGAGAACTATTTTGTGTCCTCTGAGTCAGATAAGGCTGTCTGATCACGTCATCATCAGAACTCTGGCTAATCTGAATGGAGCTCATGGACTTGTCTCACTGCTTCGTCCTCAAATGCAAATGTGATTTGTCTTAAATGTGTGCTTGCTGGTAGAGTTTTTTGATGTCTCATATGGTGTCCTGAAAGACAAAATGTGATATATCTTTTTTGTAATACCAACGCTACTACCCTCATGGTTCTTTCCTTGTTTTCACACCTGTAACCTTCATCCCGATATGGATGGGAGAGGCCGTGCTGAAAGACAAAATGTGATATATCTTTTGATGTCTCATGTGGTGTCCTGATAGCAGCAGCTTCACACACGTAGTCCCCTTCAGGATGACTGTGCGTACATATTCACACTGTACTGGTGCAAACTTGTGCAATGTTAATAAAAGTACTCTGACTCTGACTCTGATATTGACCCCATAATAACCTTTACCATTAGATGTTCTGATCACTGTAGTAAATGAAATGCTAGTAACTTCATGGTCGCCTGCAGGAAATCTAGAGCAGATGAAGCCAAGATGGCTCAGTGTTCAGATCACGCTGGATATTTGGCTTGAGAAGCGTTTCTTCCTTCTTTGGCAAACACCGGCTCTGCTCTGCAGCTTAAAACGAGGGTAGGATGGTGTTTCTCAAACAGAAAAACAACTAAAACTTTTAGTTTATGCTCCTAGCAGATGGAGGAAAGAATGAGGGAAAAAACAAACAAAAAAAAACACCTCCAACATGTTTATTTTCTCGGTAAAATCGAAGCAAACGTCGGTCCCCCGGGAGGTGGGCGAGGAGAGCGGACTTGCGAAAGGAAATTGTTCGTATGGATAAATCACAGTTTGGGCAAAGACTGGCCATGCTGTATGAGAGATGTGATTCCCAGTAATTAAAGTAATGTATCAATCTGGATTCTACAATGACGCGGTGAAGGAAAACAAATACTGATCAAGAGCAAACACCTGCTGAAATTACGGGCTGTATTTTCTGCTCCGCTCTGCCTCAACAACGGGATATTTGCACTTAAGGATTATGTCCAGCTAACGGTAACAGAACACATATTTCATCCGACCAGTTCAATCTTTTATTTTCTTATTTGCTCCTGGAAAAAAAATGACATTAAAAGGAAACAATCATTTTGCTGCAGTACAGAGATTCCTTCATGTGCAACATGGGAAGTATAAACATAAAGCGCATGAAGGTCGGCCCTGGGCACGAATGAATACATGAATAAATAAATAAGCAAGTAGTTCACGTCGGTGATCAAATAAACAGGAAATCTGGTTTCAATAAAAGGAAATGGAAAACCTGTTTTGGTTTGTTTGCTCTGGATGTGAGGTTGTGAAAAAAGGTTTATTTTAATATTTGAGTAGCATCTTTTTCAACTTGTCCTACAAGCTCACAGTTTAAAAGAAATGTAGTCTAACATGACATTACTGCATAAGGCTCAAAACCATCACACTTTTGGTGTCTGTTAGCAAAATATCTCAAGAACCATTGGACAGTAATCACTGGAGATGTGTCTACAACTGATTTTTGTTTGGAGTAAAGTTGCCACAGCTTTTGTAAGATGGCTTTTTATTGATTTTTCATCTGCTTTATCTTAGAGAAATTACAATTAAATCAGATGTGGTAGTAGCTGAGACTCATTCACAACACATACTCTGAGCACAGCGTCTCACAGTGTCACGAGGTTGCACATAACATTGTTATTAAGAGCCCATGATGTCAATTTTTGTAATAAACTGGAGTGAGTTTTTGGAAAGATAACATTAATAACATACTGCAAAAAAGTGCATGCTGCTGAGATGAATGTTGAGATATGTGCATGTGCGGTAACAGGGAGTGGTGTCAGTAACAGGAAGTGATGTCCAATTGGGGATGCATGTGTGTAATCAGCACATTGCCACAATGGCCGACAACACAAACAGAAGAGAAGAATCTGTTTCTTTGGATTATTTTGAGTCACTATCAGAGTGAAACGAAGAGTCAGAGGTCAAACAGCATTGCTTTAATAAACAAAGACCAGGAAGTTCTTCTTTTTAAAGAGCCCCTTTGATGGCACTTCCTGTTTCACTGTGGCTGCACCAAGTCAATAATAATAATTTTAAAAATGCCATTAATGAGACAAATTGGTAAAATCATGTATATGATGCCCAATTTCTTCAATGTTGAGATTTTTTTTTTCTTCATGTTTTTAAGCTCTCCTCCACTTCACATCCAAGCTGTGGACCATAACCACTGACAACATTCAGCATCAGACCTTCAACTTCTACGTTCAGACACATCACCCTATCTGACACTCTTTTCGCATCTACTACATTTTTTGCCAACTCCTCCTTCAGGACCACCTCAACTCCATTTGTCAACATGGTAAAAGAGTTTGAACCCTGCTCCAATGCTGCCAGCCTTGCTGTCCTTCTATTTGGTCTCTTGGACTAGAGCTGTCATAAACTGGGCCCAATGCCTGACACGGCCCGACCCAAATTTGGGCCGGGCAATAATAATGTGCTGTTATGGCCGGGCCGGGTCAGTGTCTGGCTTTTGATTGCATCAACGGAGGCATGCGGCTGGCAATCCAATTACATTATATGGCAACATGGCTTGCCATACCTTTACCAGCCGCATGCGGCCATTTCACCACGAGCTGACCGGCCTTGAAAGAGGTAAAATAAAGTTCAGTTAAGCTTCAGATGGGACTACCGCGGTAATGCCAGGAAGCGATCCAAAGCCCAAATGGATGATTAGCCGCTGCACTCAGCGGACACGCACGGCCGACAACGCAAACAGTTGAGATTTGAAAGCAAACATGTCAGAGCAGGGTCCGTGTCTGAATAATGCAGAATGCCGGCAGAAGCAGGAATTTAATGCGCTTTGACGACCATGAAAGGACAAACACCTCAGCTCCGATCTTCTGCCCCCTTTACTTAGCCGAACACATCCGCCGACCGTTAATAACTATATAAGCAGTCAAAGCTTGATTAAAAATGTCGGGGGGGTTCGGGTTCGGACCTGTAATTACTGTTAAATCATCATATCGGGTGGGTTTAAATTCAATACAGTTTATTTATTTATTGGGCAGCACGGTGGCACAACTGGTAGAGCTGCTGCCTCTCAGCGAGAAGGTTGCCGGTTCAAATCCCGGTCCGGGGCCTTTCTGGGTGGAGTTTGCATGTTCTCCCCGTGCATGCGTGGGTTTCCTCCGGGTACTCCGGTTTCCTCCCACAGACCAAAAAACATGCTTGTTAGGCTGATTGGTGACTCTAAATTGACCCTAGGTGTGAGTGTGAGAGTGGATGGTTGTTTGGTGTGAGTGAGACAGGTCCCTCTTGTAAATGAGTCCCCGTGACTCAACGAGACTAGCCTGTATAAATAAAGGTTGAATGAATGAATGAATGAATGAATTTATATAGCGCCAAGTCACAACAGAAGTCATCTCAGGGCACGGAACAGGTTCGGAAATGATGGCTACTGGCTGAGGTTGGGTTGGATCAGATTTTTTGGGCCCAAATGCAACTCTATCTTGGACACATAAAACATCTACCTTCCTTCTCTGCATCATGTCAGTCAGCTCTCTACCCTTGCCTCAACCCTCAGTCCTACATTATTGACTTTCCTCTTCTCCCTCGGTCTCCTGACACATTTCTCTCCTCGTGGTCTTCGACTAACAGTAGCACAATTTCTGCCGGCACCCTGTTTGTCAACAGCACCGGTGGTAGTCGTTGTTAATCCGGCCCTCAGCCAATCCGGTATGGTTTTGCTTTGATGAATTCACATTATCCTTTGGGCAAAAGTGTTTTACGTTGGCTACCCTTCCTGACCCAACCCTCACCAATTACCCGGGCTTGGGACCGGCACAAGAGGTGCATTGGCTTGTGCTCCCTAATGGCTGGTTTCAAACTTGGCTCAAACTCAACTGGCACCAACTTTCTCAAACTACAACCGGGATTGATCTACAACCCTAAAGGGGTCACGGTTAGCTCCTTGGGTTCACCACTCTGTCCTATAAAGATTTTTTTTTTGTTCATATAAAAGTCTGTAAAGTTACAAATCAAAAGTCAGGGCCAAAGGGATTTATTCTCTCTCACAGAAGATACAGCCTCAGAATGTTCTGAAAAACCTCATTTGAAATTCTTTTTTTCCCCTCCACTATAGAAAACCTTTGCATACTGAATGCCTTGTGGCAACTTTGGCAAAGCTCAAATAAAAGATGGGTGGCAATTTATTCTGCTATGAGTTACTCCATGTTGCTGTTTAAGGTGCAGATTGTAAAATATATTGTTGACACGGACAACAAAGTATTTCCCAAAACGTTACTAATTAATCTCAGTGTTTCTTTCAGGTTTGTAATTATCAGTTTGTTCGGTTTTGTATACATTTACCTGTTTATTGCTGTTTGCGTGCTGTGACTGCCTTATGAAAAGACCAATAGGATATAAATTTTGCAAAGCTTTACAGCAAAGAACCCAGAGCTTCTTGTTTGCTGCCTCTGGCAAAATATATCTGTTTAATTATTTGCACTGATTGCAACAAGACGTTACCCCACAGACTCTGCCTTTTCATTCAGTTTTCACAACAACCATTTGATTTTCTTTATGACTGAGGCAATCTTTCTGAAACAGTCACAGAGAGCTGAATATTTGATCTTTTCTACCTGAATTCTGGACACGGCACAAGCGCTGCACTCTCTAAAATAAGTTCACCGCACTTTGGACTTTATTTTAGACGTTACCATTGAAATGTTGTGAAAACGGGAAATACCGTTTGCGCATTTACTGTATTTTCTCAAACCGATAAGTGCCTTTAATTAAAAATTTGTATGAAACATTGGCGAATGGCTGTCATCTACCTGTGCGTTTATTTACCTTCAACTGCCAAACTGACCAAAATCAGGTTAACGGCAAGTTTCATGGAAGAGCCACACAGGATAGAAAACTTTGACAATTTCAATATACAGGTAGTCCCCGACTTACGAGCGCATCGACATACGAGGTTCCGGACTTACGAGCTGACTAACGAACAGTAAAGTTGTACAGAACAAACAGAAAATACAGCACTGGTATGTATTGTAAGATGAAAGTGCGTTAGCTAACAGTTTGTAAACAAGTTTCTGAGCATGTTTATGAACTAGTATGTACGTTTGTGTTGAAAAACGAGTGTTCGTAGTAGCGCTAGCATAAATTTTCCGACTTAGGACCGAAAATCCGGACTTACGGGCGACACGTGTTTCGTGTTCCGACATATGAGATTTCATCTTACGAGCACCTCGCAGGAACGGAACTCGCTCGTAAGTCGGGGACTACCTGTATTAGTGCATGTTTAGGCTCAGATTTGTTGATACCGAGGGCATTTCAGAATCACATAACATATCTTAAAAGGTACAGGAGAAAACTCTTTCAAGCTGTACTGTTTGATATTGTTCAGGATACCCTGTTTTAGGTTTAAATTCCTGCTTTGCGGTGAATACCATCAATGCCTTTTTCATGCATGACATGTTGAAAACAGTCACACTGACCACATCACACTGAATGTTTTTGTCTCTTCTCACTGAGCGAAGGGGGGAATTCGTCTGCGCATGTTGTGAGATGGATAAC
>JBBPBX010000558.1:0-15932 GCA_038048925.1 Garcialebias charrua
TGAAATTTCGGCAGCTGAGGAATAAATGCACAACTGCCATCAAAGCCGCAAAACGTAACTACTTCTTATCTCAGACCTCCAAAAATCTAAACGACCCAAAAAAATTCTGGAAAACCATCAAATCTCTCTCAGGCACCCCCCAATCATCTGACCTCCCATCACAACTTCTTGTTGACTCTGTTCCTGTGTCAAATAAGCACGAGATCCTGAACTGTTTCAATAAACATTTTGTTGCTTCTAGTTCATTATTTGACACAGTTACAAATGGAAAATCAGCCACTTCATCTAATAACCAAACTTTTACAAATCAAATCCCTCCTACAAGTAAATCCTCAGTTAATCACACCTTCTCCTTTTCTCCGTTCTCAGTCCGTGAGGTAAATAAACTGTTAAAAGATCTTGATCCTAAAAAATCTGCAGGTCCAGATGAACTTCCTCCTTATTTCTTAAGGCTGGCTGCTCATATCATCACAGTCCCTGTGACCCACATCTTTAATCTGTCCATAAGCCAAAACACCATTCCGGATGCTTGGAAAACAGCCTTTGTTCTTCCTTTGCTGAAGGGAGGTGACCCCACCTCACTGAACAATTATCGACCGATCTCTAAACTCTGCATCTTAGCCAAGGTTCAAGAAAAACTGATAAACTCTCAGATCAAAAATTATCTGGACTCATTTAACATCTTACCTCTCCATCAATCTGGTTTCAGGAAAAAACACAGCACAACAACTGCTTCTCTGAAGGTTCTTAATGACGTTGTTGAAGCATTGGATGCTAAGAATTATTGTGCTGCACTTTTCTTAGACCTGTCTAAAGCTTTTGACACTGTGGATCATAACACCCTGTGTCATAAGCTCCACGTGGAAAACCTAGTGAAGAAACTGAAAGTTAAACTGGGTTTCTTTTTCAGAAATAAATCATATCTAACACTGAATGCTAATGCCTTGTATCTGTGACTTTCCTTCCCTCCATTGATTACGGTGACATTCTCTACATGAATGCTCCTACAAGCACCCTGCGGATGTTGGATGTTGTCTATCATGGTGCACTAAGATTCATAACTGGCTGTGATTATCGTACCCACCACTGCACCCTGTATTCACTGGTTAATTGGACATCATTAACCTCACGCAGACTCTTCCACTGGTACATTTTCATCTTTAAATCACTTCTTGGTCTGCTGCCCTCATACATCTCCTCCTACATGTCTTTGCGTGAGTGCAGCTACAGTGTGCGCTCTCAGGACATGATTACCTGCAGTGTTCCGTCAGTGAGGACTGAACTTGGAAAAAGGGCCTTCTCCTACTCTGCTCCTGCTTCATGGAATATCTTACAAAAAGATCTGAAGCTCTCGGCCCTGACCTCTCTGGATGGTTTTCAGAATCTGTTGGAATCCTGGCAAAAACCAATGCAGATTTGTTCCTGTCTTTGATTTTATTTTATTTTTTGTACATCTACCTTAAAATGTTTTTGCTATTTTTTGCTACTTTTTCTTTTCTTTTGTTTATTGTTTATTTGTATCATTGATGTTCATCATTCTTTAGTTTGTAGCAGGTCGCTTTCGTAAATAATAATAATAATAATAATAATAATGAATTCAATTTATAACGTACTTTTCATTAGTGAAAATCTCAAAGTGCTACACACATTGAATGCTACACACATTCATACACCGGTAGCGGCAGACTACCATGCAAGATGCTTTCCAGTCCTACCGGGAGCAACTCGGGGTTAAGTGTCTTGCCCAAGGACACAACGACACATGGTGTGGGGAACCGGGATTCGAACCGCCAACCTTCCGATCGGGGGACGACTGCCATTACCACTACACCACGGCCGCCCCTAAAATGAGCCCTCGAGGCTCAATAAGATTTACCTGACTAAATAAAGGTTGAATGAATGAATTTATTAAGGAAACATTCAACTGAGGCACACCTTTGCTATAATTTCGAGCAAACAAACAATTGTTTTCAAGTGTTAATCTTGTTTAATTCATTAACCCACTTGGTGGGTTAACTTCAGTGTGCTTTGGACTACTCTGACTGACGAAGCCCTCTGGAGTGAGGGTGAAACGTTTCTACAAAAAAGAAACTGTCCAGATGAACTGATTGAGAATGAGCGGATTTGATACCTGGACTATTGAGAATGAACTTTCTTGTCTTGAACCACTTTGGACATGTCTGCCTGCCTGGGAGGAGTCAACGAGGGACAAGCCCCCAGAAACCATCTTGGCTACAGCAAACTGGTTGGTCCACTTAAGTTGTTTACTTGGTGGGTTAACTTCAGTGTGCTTTGGACTACTCTGACTGACGAAGCCCTCTGGAGTGAGGGTGAAACGTTTCTACAAAAAAGAAACTGTCCAGATGAACTGATTGAGAATGAGCGGATTTGATACCTGGACTATTGAGAATGAACTTTCTTGTTTAATTCATGTTAAAGTCCTCCAGTGCACACTCCCGCAGCTGACATTTGGCAACCAATCAATTTTTGGCACAACACCAGCCCACATTTGCAGGTTGTCAGTGGTGATGCGTAATATATGCCACCTATATGGTGAAGTGACTTAATTATGTTTTTTTTGTGTGTTTGTTGTCACTTTATTAGACATATTTGGACTGATGCGAACTTATTCGGCGGTGTGACGTGTACGGTAAATGCTATTTGAGTTTAAATAAATGTACACACACGTTTGAATGTCCCTGCTGTGTGGGGGCAGTTTGACTGAATCAAAGCATGAAAACGTTGATGGTTTTGTTGGTTAAAGTGCAGCTGGAACATTTCAAGGAACCTGTTAGTGAAGTCCTTGTAACCTTTTAGTTTTAAACAAGGTTTCAGTCCAATAAAAATCACAAAACGGTGCTGTTAAATGCTCACTTCAGCTTCTTTCTTTCTTTTCTGACAGACTGGTGACTCACTTTTAGCTGCCGGTGGAGCAGCCGTGACATTTATGGTTCAGGTGGAGGGAGAGAGACGAAGAGAAATCTAAAGTTGGACTGGTCCATCCATTGAGTTCAGTCTCATTCCATCTTCTCCCATCTTCATCATCAGGATTTATGTGTTTTGTTGCCCTTTTCCTCCATGTTTGTGCTTAAAGACAGCTCTTCATTTTGTGTGCGTGTGCATTTGTGATCAAACTTTGTGCGTTCGGATACCCTGGATACCTGCTCGTCTCTCAGCTCTTTGTGCAAAAAAAAACGCTCCTCTGTGTTTACGCGGGCCCCCGCTGCATGTTTATATTGTGCAAATCATTTCCACTTTGCTGGCACTGCAAAAGCACGTCATGTGTGTCCAGTGAATCCAGACGCACGACGTGTGTTGCCGTCTGACTCGAGAGACATCCGTCATCGGCTGTCGTCTGGAGGAGAGGAAAGCGGGTTGCCTGCGGTGTGGCAAGCAGCTGCACACAAACATGGACTCACTAATCTCTGCAGCAGACTGAACTGAAGACAGCTGAGGTGCATCTGAACTCAATAAAACAAGAATGCAGGAAAATTTGCTTCACTGTTCCGTCTGTTTTCCATAATTAGTGTTTTATTGCCATTTATAGTCATTTTACGGTACCACTTTACAATAAGGCTCCTCTTACAGTTTATAGATAGTTATTAACCCCTTTATAAACACATTACAAATCATTAATAACTGCTTATTATGCATTAGCTAAGGGTGAGAAAGAGATAAAACTGACCAGTTTGTTGCCAAACAATGAGCCAAATCTTTCATTATATATTTCATCTAGAGTTGTTCTATTTAACATTTCAGCCCTTGTAAGCACAAAGAGCATTTGTACACCTAATATTTTAGTATATAATATAACTGCAATATACGTATCTACATCTGATATTATATCATAAAAAATAGGTTTACAAATGCTTATTGTGATTACAAGGCAGTAACTTAGTCTGAAATGTTTATTACCGTGTTTTCTGGCGTATAAGTCACTGTTTTTTTTTGCATAGATTTCAGTCTTGCGATTTATATGCTGGAGACATATACATATTTTCTTCCATATGCACAACACTATTTTTGACTGACGCTTTAAATTTCAAAGAACTGCAACAGTGAGTCCTCTCATGCGCGCTTGCTTCACTCAGCTGGTGCAGGTGGAGGAATGCTGCGCTAGCGGCTCCAGTCTCGATCGATCGATCAATGGATGGATCGATGGATAGATCGATGGATAGATAGATAGATAGATGGATGGTGGCCATGCCACCTGAAATTTAAGTTATTTTGACCATAAAATAAACTCATAATAAACGCGATGGTTCAGCGGTGACGCATAATAAATGCAATTTATACACCAAAGCAACTTATATGTTTTTTTTTTGACTGATGCGACTTATACGCCGGAAAAGTATAACAACTTTAGATGAAATATATAGGTGAACAGATCTGGCTCACTGTTTGACAACAAACTGACCAGTTTTGTCTCTTTCTCACACTTAGTTAATGCATATTGACCAGTTATTAATGATTAATAAAGTATTTATAGAGCAATTAATAACATATCTATTAACAATTTATTAGCATCTATAAGGGGAGCCTGTGGAGCCTTATTTTAAAGTGGTACCCATTTTTCTGATGGATGGGGAGTGTCAAAATGTGACTTTTAGTGAGATTTCAGATCTAGATGTGAGTAGAACTCACAAAAATAACACAGCAAGGTTAAGCTTTTATTACAGAAAGTTGTATTCAACAAATCCCTCCACACACATATATACAACAATATCTACATGAATAAAAAAACTGATTGCTGATTGATTGAAGAGCAATCAAACTGATTGATTTAAGAAAAAGGTCAAAAAGGACTTGCTCAAAAACTATATATGATGAAGCTTAGTGTGTTTGTGTATTACAGTTGGAAAAATTTAGTAGAGTTATTCATTTTGTGATGTAGTTTGAAGGTTATCATTGGTTGAACAAACAGTGAAATAAGGGGCAGATATAATAAGATTTCATCTTCTTTCTGCTCCCTTCATTTTATCCTACTTGTATTCTTGTATCTGATTAAACTGTTTTGTATTGTTCTTTTAAAATGAATGAATAAACATCAAATAAAATAAAATAAAATAAAACTGATTGCACACATAATTTAATATCAGCTGAATTTGTTGCCACCATGAAGCACAGAACATTTCGACCACACCACATCTAATTGTTTTCCTTGTAGTGAAACAAACTGAACTCAGTCGTTTCGAGGTGACGGCTGTTTCTGAGTTCAGCTTAAAAAAAACATCTGAAGAGTTGAACATTATTCAAACAAAAAGTGTCTGCACCACACAGAGTTTGGACAAGGAGTCTAGTTTCTTATGGCCAAAATATGAATTAAAAACTCACAAAGGTCAACGGTTCAGCTTTTACTTTAGTTCAGTTAGACAGCAGCCTCTTAGATGTTGGTCTGCACAGCACAGCAGGGTGGTATTTAATGATCATGTGGACATGGACATTTTATATTTATTGATATATCAGCCTTTTTTAGCCACATGTTTCTCCTGTTATACAGTCTGCAACTCTAATAAGTTTAAAACCAGTTTATTCATTAATTCATTTAAATTTAAATGTGCTAGCTTTTGGAAAGGTCAGCTTGGACAAAGAAAAATGCATTGGAAATTAAATATACAACAAAAGTCAACAGAAATAATAAAAAAAACTTGGTATTCTACAAAATGTTACCACCTGAATTTAACTAAGAACGTGCAGGGCTGAGAGGTTTCTTTCAGAAAGTTATTATTTAAATATTTCAACCAGCAATATTTTTTCAATGAAATGAAGAAATCTTTATTCTGAAATAATCCTGTCGTGACACAGGCTTTGTTGTCATGGAAAACATTCACTTAAAGGAAACTTTAAATTACTGGCTTGCATCCAGCAAACAAATTGACTTTGGAGAATGTGATATGGAATTACCCAGCACATTATTAAATCCTGAAAGGACAAGGGAGAGGAATCCTCTTAGAGCAAAAAATATAGATGAAAAAAAATAAATCCCAAACCATTTTGAACAGCAATAAAAAATATCAAGATACTGTACAGTATATATTTTTGAAACAGAAATAAATAAGTAAATGGTATAAACAGTTTATTTCAACAAGCACGATGTGCAGAGAACTCAGTGTACTGGAACTGAACTTTGTTTTATCCAAAGAAAACCTCTGAACAAAGAGGCTAATTGAAAATAAGGCCTCAATTTGCTTTAGGGCGAAAGGATCAGACTGTGAAGCAATGAACAATGACTCGCGGTTTGGTGAGTCCACGCTGACCTCGGATTGGCTGATAAGAGTAAAACTTGATGCTCCCATCATGCCTTGTACTAGTGTAACGGTGCATTCACCTTGTTTCTGATTTTCTACATCTACCTTATAATGTTTTGATACTTTGATATTTTGTTTTAATTTGTTTAAAAAAATCTGTATTTCTCTCTTATGTTTGTCTATTGTTGATTGTTTAAGGAAATGTACACGGTTATTGTTGTCATCATTCTTTAGTTTGTAGCAGGTCGCTCTTGTAAATGAGTCCTCGAGGCTCAATGAGATTAACCTGACGAAATAAAGGTTGAAGGAAAAATTCTGGTTTGATTCTGTTTTTCAGGTTAAGTACTTGTATGTGCCAAAAAATGAAAATAAGATCATCCGATGCTGAATGACTGTTTTCCAAAAACAGTTATTCTGGTGGCAAAATCATATTCCTAGATGACAACACCCTTATTTATTGGGCTCATACCATAACATGTTGTTTTAAGGAACACAAGAAATCATGTTTCCCTTCTAAAGTAGATTGACCACAACATGTATACATCATAATATCAAAATAGTACAGTGTTTCAGCTCTGACAAAAATAAATATTATGACAGGAAAACTGTAATATTGCAAATATGATGCGTTCCATAAACTAAAGTGATCCAACAATGTGTTGAAGTACAGTATGTAACTTCTTAGGAGTTATTATTTTTTATTTTTAAAACTAACAACACATCTGCCATACATTGTTTGCATAATAATTTATTTATTTATTTATTTATTTATAAAATTTCAACCAGTTTGCTGCTGATAGCTGAAACCAGCTGCTGCTGTCAGCAGCAAACTGGTTGATCCACTGTGAGAAGGTGCTATTTATAAGACTGAACAGAATACAGCATCTCGGACTGAAGACGTCTTTCAGATGAAAGACAAAACGTTTCAACAATTTTTTTTCTTTGTTTTGTTTTGTTTTTTGAATGTCCAGAGGACCAGACTTAGCTTTTTTTTAGATTTTTCTACCTGGATTATTGAGGATGCATCAGGGTAATAATAATAATAATAATAATAATAATAATAATAATAATAATAATAATAATAATAATAATAATAATTATTATTATTATTATTATTATTATTATTATTATTATTATTATTAATTGTGTGTTTATCATAATGTGTGTATAATGTCTACATAATAAAATAGCTTTAAACAATAAGGCACTGTACTGTAGTTGGATTTAGACAACATAATGAGATTAAATGGCTCACCTCCTTTGATTTTATTGTTATTTAATGTATAATTTTGACTATTTTATGTGACCCAAAACGAAAAATACTTTCAGTATAACGTGATTTATAGCTTGATTCGAGTTTATAAGCCTCCCCAAGAGTGACGTCTCTGTTTTTGTTCCTTGTCTTTTGTCGCCCTCTGGTGGATACGAGGTGGATACTATTTAAAAATTCAAGTCACCTCTGATTGGCCTATTTTGCGATGTGCTTGTTTCTGATTGGCTCGTATGATGAACGCCATCTTCAACGAGCTTCCGCCTTCCGTGCTGAAACAAGTAGATGGCTAAACTTTCTGTAACATAAATACAGTTTAAATGTTTTACTTGGAAATTTATTTTTACCTGAAAAAAAATCTGATCTTAAGTTACTTATAAATTGTGCTGTGCTTAATCGAAAAGCTGTAGATTAGAAGAGCATAAATCCGTCACAAACGTCGAGGGATCGTGTTTCTGCTCGGAAGACTGAAGTTGAGGGAGTCCCTGCCAGCGGATTTGTTATGGGAGTTTTTTGCTGAGTGATTCAAGGAAAATGAGTGGCTTTAAATCCTTTTTGAGCGCAAACTTTGCCTTCTTCGTGGTGCAGTGTGGTCTGGTGTGTTGCGATATAACGGATGGAATCGCCGAACATCTGAAGAGAGAACATTCGTTGATGAAACCTTATCAAGGTGAAACGTTAACCGGATATATATCCTGTCTGCTTTTTAGTTTCACCCGTTTTTAGAACTCAGTCAGTGATTTTGTATAGCTCCTACAAACTATTACTGATAAACAAGTTTAAAATTGAATGTAGCTAACAGGTTAGTGGTGTAAAAAGTAACTCAACAGCGCGTGTTACGCTCAGCTAAACAACTTTTGCTCAGGTTGACTAAACTCAGTGAGTCATGCAGGTCATGGTTAATCTTAAACTCTGGATAAATAAAACTGTGCTCTTTTTATTTATTTATTTATTGTTCAGGTTCAATGTGTAATGCTTCGATTCTGATTATAGATTAGAAGTTCCAGTCTTCTAAATTCAATCTGTAATTGTATTTTATACTTTACCAACAAAGTTACACCACAGCAAACATGAAACATATCCGTGAAATAATATTATTATTTATTATTAATTGTTTTTATTTATTTCAATCAATCAACTTTATTTGTATAGCACATTTCAAAAACCATAAGGTTAACCAAAGTGCTGTACAATAACACAAAAGACAAGTCAATTAAAACGATAAAAAACATACAAAACATACAAAAAATAAAAATACATGTACCAGTCTTTCTGCAGGTGTGTTAACATGCCATAAAAATAAGATCATGTGTTAAAAGGCCAAGGCATAAAAGTGCGTTTTTAAAAGGGATTTAAAAACAGGAAGAGAGGATTTATTCATTTTATTAAAAAAAAAATACATAACAAACGCATGTATCTTATAAGAAATAAAAAAATGAAATATAAAATGAAAGGCAGCAGAAAGAAGAAAAAATCGTATTATATCTGCCCCAATTCAAACAATAATTATCTATAAGTAACAAAACAAAATGAATAGCTCATCTCAGTGTATCAATTCCAACACATTAAACTACCTCATATATACCTCATATATATTGAGCATGCATCAGGGTACCTCATATATATTTCTTCAACAATTCATTTTTGATCATTTTCTTTAACACAAACATTGGTATAGCTTTTTTCACATCACACTACAAGTAATTCCACAATCCAACTCCCTGGACTGAGGTAGACCGTCCCTTCAAACTAGTTCTGTATTGTGTCTTTACAAATACATCAGTTTCCTTTAGATTGTAACAGCTTGATCTTTTAACAAAATGTGTCTGAATATTTAAAGGTAGTGCGTTGTTATGAGCTTTATACATCACCATTAAAATATGGTAATCCACCAAATCATGGAACTTCAGTAATTTCAATTGAAAAGATAATACACTAGATGGATGACAATAATGTTTTCTTAATGTATATATTGTGAATATAGAGGATACAAAAGCAGGTTGTGAGTGACATCATTAAATAATTGAAGCCTACTGATAACAAATGTGTTCAACTCTGTTTGAGTTGAATACCATTGTTCTTGATTTAGAGTAAATAACATTTAAACAGTTATAATTGCATTTAAATGGTAAATGGACTGCACTTATATAGTGCCTTTCTATCTTATCTTCATATTCAAGGCACTTTTACAATCTGTGTGCCCTCATAAACATAGAAGATCTCAAATGGAGAAACAAAATATTTCAAAGATCAGGAGCATCAGCTGCAAAAGGATGATCACCTCCACTTTGTACATTTAGATCTTCAAATGTCCAAAAGCATTTTTTAGTCTGACCTCAGTATTTATGGTTTAAAAACCGTTTCATATGATTCTGTTGTTGTACAATACGTGTGACAATAACACTAAATGTACTGTCATACAGTCACTTCCTGACTAACGTGAAGTATTTTGATCACATGTGAATGTTTGTGACATTGCACAGGGTGAATGTTAGTTTGGTAGCTGTGTTTGTTTATTTTGTCCAGTTTAACATGAAATACTTCATTCCCCTTCTTCCAAACCACCTGTCCAAAATGTCTGACTCCTCAAAGGACTGTCCTTTAGGTGGACTTCTTAACTTTGTCCTGAGGAGCTACTGCTTCTTTGTCGAGTCATGGGTTTGTTTGTTGTTTAATGTAAAGATATTAGAAGGTATTTTACAAAAAATACAATTTCTAAATTGTATTAAAACAATTTTTGTTGAAAATGACACAGAAACGGATACCAACTTTGTTAAACTGGTTAAGAAATAAATGAGTTATTGCAATTCTAGAGGGACAAAAAAGACAAATTGCTCCTGTTTTAAGGCTTCAAAAACACTTGTGGGTTAATAGATTGTCATAAAAGTTGCTCAGAATGTAGAAAATAATTTATTATAAATTATATAAAATATTTTGATCACATGAAACATTCAACTTTAGCACAAACGTGGAAAACTCACCCGTCCCAGTGATCAGGGTTTGTAAAAAAAACTAGCAGTACATTAATAATAAAAAAAAATTTAATCATTGTTCTTAATTTAGAGTAAATACCATTTAATTTAAACAGTTATGATTGCATCTAACGTAATAAAGTTGGAATATTTTCTGTGATTTAATAACAGATGAGACCTGCAGCACATTATTTAAAGAATCACACAATGATTATTATCAGTTCTACTTGTGTTAAGTGTAAGGATGATGGTATGCCAACTTCCTCATTTCAAATCAAATCACTCGACATGGTCTCTGGTGTCATTAAAGCCTAAGCTCCTGAAGGCACCCTGGATATGTTGGGCCTGTAGTCGTGCACCTCTCAGCTGTGTCTGACGTGTGTTTTTACGTGTTTGTGTCTCAGGTGTTGGCAGTCAGTGGGACTTTGGGGGAAGCACATTGGTGACCAGCTCATACGTCCGACTCACTCCAGATGAAAGAAGCAAGGAGGGATCCATCTGGAACATTGTGGTGAGAAGAGTTTAGCGAGTGGGTGAACGACCAGAGAAACTTTGAATTTAAACTTATAAAACCCAGAGAAAAACAAAACAGTTGGATCAAAATTCTTAAATTTGACATTTCCTAAACAAATGTGGGGATGTTGTCTCTAGATTTAAATTTATAATGATTAAACACAGAAGGACAAAACATATGTGACTTATCCATAATCCTAAATTGGTGAAAATGATAAACATATTTAGCCTGCGTTGATTAAATATTAATTTTAAAAGCACAGTTTTTGGTGTTCTTTGATACTGACATTTCCTTTGCATCCATGTTCTGACCCTGCAGCCTTGTTACCTGAAGGACTGGGAGATGCACGTGCAGTTTAAAGTTCATGGGTCAGGGAAGAAAAATCTCAACGGTGACGGCATTGCCATCTGGTACACAAGGGACAGGCTGCATCCAGGTACTTTTACCATCAATAATGCTGAGGTCCTTTGTGGAAGAAATTCACTCTTCATTTGATTTTGTTGCTTTTTTTGCATCAAGGTTTGGGTTTACTAAAAATTGCAGCAATGCTCCATTTAAAACTTGTAGCTGTTTGGTAGCATCACATTATTGTATGCACTCATGTTTTTTATCTTCAGCAACAAACCTAGAATACTTTAGCTGATAGTAACTTCCATTTAAGGAGTTTGACAGTGATTAAAGAAACACTTCTGACTGTAACTTAAAAGAAGAGTGTATCTGACTCGTACTGACTAGTGTGGCTCATGATGAATACCTCAGTTTAATTGTATAGCACATTTCAAACACAAGTGCATTTGTATTTAAAAGCTGCTAACAGGACAAAAAAACGAAATGTGTAGTTAAAGTAACGGCCTGGCGTTGTTAGGATTGCATATCGCCCACAGTCATTCATTCACAAGTTTTAGGCTAAGATGGTTTTACGATAAGTTTTGGTCAAACCTTGTAAATGATTTTATTTAAATTCTTTATTCATTTCAAATTTAAAAGAACACAAAAAAAAACTACAATTCCACGTAAATAAAAACAATCAAACATTACATGAAATGAAATGAAAGGAAGCAGAAGATAAAATCTTATTATGTCTGCCCCTTTTTTTAACAAAATTAATTCAAACAATCAATTCAGACAACAATAATCCACAAAAATATTACGCAAAAAATAACTCATCATACTTTACCATTTATAAATTTTGAAACAAACCAATTTATATATATTTTTCCAAAAACCTAATTTTATTCATTTTTTAAAACAAAGTCACTGTTTTTGCAACTTTGATATTGTTTTCTAAACCATTCCATAGACCTATTCCATAAATTATAGTAGACTTACACTTTAAACTAGTTCTATGCTGTGGCATAACAAAAATATCTGTACCCTTGCACGATGCGTCCGCTGTCAGAGTATGTGTTAAGCACGACTCTCAGCTACTACGACACCCAGTTTTAGCTCTGTAAAAATTATTTGAGCTGAAGTCATTTCTGTTTTTGACGTCCATCTTGAATCCCATTGACTCCAAAAGTGAACCAGTTGTTGAACGTACATCCAGAGATAACTGTCTAAGTTTCACTAAGGTTTGAACACTGCATCATAAATAAATAAAAAGGGTACAGTATTTGTTAAAATAAAAAAGGTACAAAACAGTAAACGATAAACACTTCTGGAGCTTTGGTGTAGATCCAAACCTGTCTGCTTGTCATCGACCACTTCTTGTTCTCCCATCATGAGTTCATCGTATTCACATGTTTGTTTCCATTATCGCTGAGTCCTTTCATCACTGTTGACCACAGAACGTGCCTCTGGTTGTCTTCTCATGTCTCGCCTCATCTCTGCCTCCATCCTAGGCCCTGTGTTTGGAAACCAAGATCACTTTGTTGGCCTGGCTATATTTGTGGATACCTTCCGCAATGACCTCCATGAAATGGATGTAAGTTGTTGGGTGTGTGACTCGAGCGGGGCATTGACCGGCTTGTTTCTTTGCAGGCCCTGTGTTTTCCAACACTGCTCACTTCCAGGGGCTGGCCGTTTTTATAGATACTTACTCTAACGATGAGGCGACAGATGTGAGTTGTTGTTTAGGTTTTTCTTGTGGGCGTTCTGTCTCGGTGTTACGTTGGAGTTCCTCTCTGTAAAAAGCATGTCAGAGTCAGGAGCATGTGAATGTTTGAAAGACCTCACTATTCATCTGTTGTAGTTTTGCATTTATTTTAATTGTGCGACTGAAGAGTCGCCATTCAAACTATAATTTTTTTTCTGCTTGCATTTGTTTGAGGACTGTAAAAAGTCAGCATACTTTCAGCTATTTTAACTATTTATCAAAACGTTCAGCTCATTCTGGACCTTACAGCTACAATCTTCACCTATTCACCTTTTACCTTTTATACTTTTTATATCCTTAACAAACCATATTTTCTGCCGTACATGTCGCACCGCCCTATAAGTCGCATCAGTCCAAATATGTCTAATAAAGTGGAAAAATCCATAAAATAAATACGTCCCTTCGCCTTATACATGGCATCTATTATGCATTACCGCTGACAACCTAGAAATGTGGGCTGGTGTTGTGCCAAAAATCGATTGGCTGCCAAATGGGCCGTGGGAGCATGCAGGGAGGACTTTAACAAGAATTTAACAAGATTAACACTTAAAAATAATTATTTGTTTGCTCGAAATTATAGTAAAGATGTGGATCAGTTTAACTTTTTCTTAATAAATGCACTTTGACAATGGTCAAAATAGCTGCATTTCAAAAGCCGATACGAGGAAGTAAGTGCATGCATGGTAAGACTTGCTGTGCATCTCTTTGAAATTTAACAAGATAACCACCTATAAACAATTATTTGTTTGCTCGACATTATAGTAAAGGTGCGTTTCAGTTGAACTTTTACTTAATAAAGTCACTGCAATGGTCAAATCAGCTGCATTTCTCTGGGGAGGCGCAGTGAAATGAAGCTGATTTGATGGTTGCTCCAGGCAAGCTGGACGAAGGTTGCCTCTATGGCAAGCCGATTGTGTTAATAATAGCCACTTTTACCTATATTACGTGACACAACGGCATGCCATACTACTCGAGTGCCATCTAGCAGCTGAAAATGGTAGTGTTCAATATTTTCAATGTCGGGATCAACGAAAATGGTCATATCTCAGTCAAATTATTATTTTTTTTAAATATGGGAAAAATTCATAAATAAGACGCTTTGGCATATAATTTGCAGGACATGTAAATTATGAAAAAAAATTGTGACTTATAGGGCGAAAAATACAGTGTATTTGTATCTCATTGACATGAACGGAGAACTAGATTTTTATCTTTTAGCTACAGTTTAGCCAGTTTTGGCTTCTTTTTTTTATTTTTTATTGTTTGAACTTTATCAGATTCAGTACTTTTTTTTTTTATCAAGTTTCAGCAAAGTCATTCTGCTCCCAGCATAAAACTTTTTTTTTTTTTTACCAAAATTTAAATGTTCCAGTCAAAAAGTGACATTTACATCTAATTTATGAAAATAGTTTCTTGTATGGTTGGCAATTTTGTGTTACAGTGAAAATAAATTAAATTTTAATAGTAATTCCAAATTCTGGGCCACGTTTTTATATGATACTAGAATTTATCTGAAGCCAGTACGTAATTAATTTTACTCAGTGTTGTCAGTCTCCTCTGCATGTCTGTTTGTGATCCTGTGGAGTAAAGAGCTGGTTTCAGGTGTTTCATCCACACACGTATTGTTTTCTATTCATTTGTTTCTCGTTATTCTCATTAACTGTGAAGTGTTTTTTAAAGATTATTTCGTTGCCTAATCTTTGTCTCACCAGCGCTCCTTCCCTTACATTTCTGCCATGGTGAACAACGGCTCTGTGAGCTACGATCACGGGAAAGACGGTCGCTCTTCGGAGCTGGGGGGCTGCCCGGTTGACATCAGAAACAGAATCCATGACACGTACCTCGCCATTCGCTACTCCAGAGGAAGACTGACCGTAAGGAGTGACATTTTGCTTCGTTCTGTTGTTTAGTTTGATGAAATATTGAAATGGCGGCAAGACGGAGTAAACGGAGAGGTGAAGGATATGTGCTGCATTTAATTTGTACACAGAAGTCGGAATTTACAGAGTTCCGGGTGGGAAAATTCAACGAGAAACTCCCACGATGTCAGGATTCCTGACCGGCCTCGACCTCAAAAACTAACATGGCTGACTTTTACATGTAAAGCTGCAGAGATAAACTTTATATTTTAACTTTTGTCAGTTTGCATTTCAGTAATTGGTTAAACATAAAACTGTCCAGTCACTATTGGTGATATTAGCAGCTATTTGTTTGATTGCACAAAATTCTAATACAGTACATTTATTGTCAGCTTGTATTGCTAGTAGTAGTTAGTAGGGGTGCAAATCTCAGTGTCTGGAGAATCGATTCAATTCCGATTTTTGGTGTCCCAATTCGATTCAAAATCGATTTTTTGATTCCGAAACGATTTTTGATTCCGAAACGATTTTTCTATTAAAATGGTCATAAATTTAGTTTCAGTTTTGTAACTGACAAGCTGAAAAGAATAAACAACAATGTAAACAAATGGAACATGTATTTAAAACAATAATTTTAAACTGATAATATTAAACAACAATGTAAACAAATAGAACATTTATTTAAAACAATAATTTTAGGTTATGTGCTGTATCAATTTTTTTTGCATAATTTGATATTTATACCAAAAATAGGAACAAATTATACAGGAATGCATTAAATTCTGTAACTTTAATTACCAGTATTAGCTTAGTTGCCTGGATTTCTCTAAAACAATAAAAGAAAAAGAAAAATCTAGGAACAAATAATTCATCCATCCTTTACCCATCCATCATCTTTACCCACTTCTTCCTTTAAGAGTCACGGGGGTCACTGATGTCCATGTCCAGCCATATATGTATCTTATCTTTATGTA
>JBBPBX010000558.1:16612-35541 GCA_038048925.1 Garcialebias charrua
TATATATATATATGAATATATATATATATTAGTAAACAGACTTCAGCCTACCATAGTGCATTAACCTTTAACTCAAAATTAAATACCAAATTCAGTTTTTTTTTTTTACATATTGATTCATATTTAGTTTTTAAAAAAAAAAGATTTTGGGGCTTTTAGAATCGATTCTGACTCCAGGACTAAGAATCTAGATTCTTTAAAAAAATCTTTTTTTTTTCCTGCACCCCTACTAGTTAGCCTCGTCACTTATGTCAATCATTAGTAAATCCTGCTGGTTTTCTTAGTAATTGGCAGCACGACGGCTCAGTGGTTAACACTGTTGCCTCACAGCAAGAAGGTCCTGGGTTCACTCCCTGGTTGGACCTGTGGTCTTTCTGTGTGGAGTTAGCATGTTCTTCGCGTGCTTATGTGGGTTTTCTCCGGGTACTCCGGTTTCCTCCCACAGATCAAAAACATACATGTTAGGCTGCCTTCAGGTCCAGGCCACCCTTGCAAAAGAGATCTATGATCTCAATGAGATTTGCCTAGTTAAATAAAAGTTACAGTTCACAATCCTCTGATATTTGACCTTGTCATGATCATTGTGGAGGAATTCTTGCTGAGTCCCCTTTACAATGCTGCTTTAGGTTACCGTATTTCCCAGCGTATACATCACATCAGTAAAAAAAAAAAAGCATCATGAAGAGGAAAAAAAAACATACAGTGAGGAAAATAAGTATTTGAACACCCTGTGACTTTGCAAGTTCTCCCACTTAGAAATTATGGAGGTGTGGGGAAACACAAATGTATATATTTCACATCAGAATGTGCTCTTATTGTGAAAGGGACAGAATATAAAAAGAGCAGATCAACCGTTGTAATTAATTCGTTTTTTTTTTTTTCGAGCTTGAAGGTGCCGAGATGGTGTAGAGGCAGGGCAGCCGGCTCAGGACCGGAAGGTCTCGGGTTCGATCCCCGGTCACGGCATACCTCGTTGTGTCCCTGGGCAAGACACTTAACCCTGAGTTGCTCCCGGTAGGACTGGCAGCGCCTTCTATGGCAGCCTACCGCTACCGGTGTATGAATAAGTGTATGAACGAGAACTCAGCAGATGCTGACGCTGCTTCTCCATCAGCCGTGTTTCCGGACCAAGTTTTGACGTTGCTCCAACCGCTACAGTCTTATCTCCTGCCGCCGCTTCATCTGCTGTGTTTGTGGCCGTTATGAAGCTTCCAGAGTTCTGGCAACACCAGGGTTCCAGCATGTGGACGCCCAGTTTCATCTTCAATTTTAATTTTAATGAATTATTTTAAAAAATCATACATTGTGATTTCCGAACTTTTTTAAAATTTATTTTAGATTATGTCTCTCACAGTGGACATGCACCCAAGATGAAAATTTCAGACCCCTCTAAGTGGGAGAACTTGCAATGTCGCAGGGTGTTCAACTTTTCCTCACTGTGTGTGGCTTCGGAGTATAAGTCACGTTTATCATACGCTACCGGTGTATGAATGTGTGTAGCATTCAATGTGTGTAGCGCTTTGAGATTTTCACTAATGAAAAGCGCGTTATAAATTGAATTCATTATTATTATTATTATTATTATCATGTGTCACCACTGACCCCTGGGAAACGTGGGCCGGTGTTGTGCCAAAAAACGATTGGCGACCACAGAAGCGCTCACGGGAGGACTCGTGGCTCTTCGAAATTTAACAAGATTAACACTTAAAAACAATTATTTCTTTGCTCTCCATTTATAGCAAAGGTGTGTCTCAGTTTAACCTTTTCCTTAATAAATGTACTTTAATGGTCAATGTTTGGCAGTGGGGCAGCAGAGGTAGCGGTATAGGAACAACATATAGGCCTACCGGTAGTTGCCAAAAGCCTAGAGGGCCCTCTCGCGTCTCTAGCAGCTTCAAATGGTAATGTTTACTCTGATTTATGTCAGTATAAATGAACATTTAAAGTGTCAGTCAAAAATTGTCAATGTCAATTTTATTTATATAGCACATAAAAACGACCGAAGCCGACCAAAGTGCTGTACAGTTAAAACAAATAAAAATAACAGAGTAAAATGCATCTAGTGCCACTAAAACATAATAAAGTTAACAGTAAATACACAACAACAATAAAATCTGCTCAAAATTTGTTCTCAGACTCTGCGAGGTTCAAATGCCAAGTAAAACAGATGAGTCTTGAGCAAAGATTTAAAAGTCTCAACAGTCTGAGCGCTCTTTATACTCTCAGGTAAACTGTTCCACAGCTTTGGAGCAGCAACCGCAAAAGCCCGATCCCCTCTGGACTTCAGTTTGGATCTGGGGACATCTAAGAGAAACTGGTTGGTAGACCGGAGTGCTCTTACTGGAGTGTAGATGCTAATAAGATCACATAAATATGACGGGGCCAGACCTTTTTATATTTTAAAAACAAGCAATAAAATCTTAAAATAAATCAGATAAAAACTGTGTTAAGAATATGGAGAAAAAAAAAACATAAGTCGTTTTAGCGTATAAGTTGCAGGACTGGCAAATCTATGCAAAAAAAACTGACTTATATGCCAGAAAATACAGTATTTACTTTCATTCATCTCAAATTCCCACAACAGCATTTTAGTAAGGTCTGCAGCCCAAGTCATTAGCTGTGTTTGACAGCTGGTATGGAGGAGTTTGTACTGGTTTTGTCTAAAGTTGGTTCCAACTGTGCAGCATTTTCTCCCCCAACGTGTTTTTTGTTTGAACCACATTGAGTGTGGTAAAGTGATGTATTGCAGCACCTCACCTGCAGTTTGTACGGCAGGTGATGGTCGACGTTGAAGACAAGAACGAGTGGAAGGAGTGCATCGACATCGGAGGGGTTCGTCTTCCTACAGGATATTTTTTCGGTGCGTCGGCAGCAACAGGGGATCTTTCAGGTAGGTCTCAACTGAAAACACAATCGACAATGGTATGGAGGAGTTTGTACTGGTTTTGTCTAAAGTTGGTTCCAACTGTGCAGCATTTTCTCCCCCAACGTGTTTTTTGTTTGAACCACATTGAGTGTGGTAAAGTGATGTATTGCAGCACCTCACCTGCAGTTTGTACGGCAGGTGATGGTCGACGTTGAAGACAAGAACGAGTGGAAGGAGTGCATCGACATCGGAGGGGTTCGTCTTCCTACAGGATATTTTTTCGGTGCGTCGGCAGCAACAGGGGATCTTTCAGGTAGGTCTCAACTGAAAACACAATCGACAAAAATTAGGATGTTTTATGTCAACAAGTCCTGAAATAAAGAAAACTGATGCCATTGTAGCTACTTCCTTCTGAGAGTGTGTATACATTTATTTAAGTCATGTTTCCATCTTTTTTATCACTTTATTCCAGATAACCATGACATAATCTCAATGAAGCTTTACCAGCTGATGGTGGAACACACCCCCGAGGAGGAGAACCTGGACTGGACCAAAATTGAGCCCAGTGTCAGCCTGCTCAAGTCCCCGAAAGGTACAATAACATTTCAGGAGACTTGTTCTCTTGCATGTAAATGCAAATCTACAGGATAAAAAAAAAACAAAAAAAAACAGAAGTTTCTGTAACGTAAACATAACAATTAACCATTTACTCTTTGTTGTCTCCCGTCGTGGAGCCAAGAGGGGTAACTGGAAATGCCCTCTGTCCGTCCATGCATGTTCTTAGCACAATAACTTGAAAAATAAGTGAGTTGCCAACTTTCATTTTGGTACCTAGCTGCATCAAGGCGTGAGAAAGTTTCCTTTAAAAAGGTGGGCTGCCACGTCAAAATCCAACATGTACCGTATTTTCTGGTGTATAGGTCGCATTGTCCAATTATCACCAATAGATTGGAAAAATCCCTAGATAGGTCGCACCGGAGTATAGGTCGCACCTACGTTTAGCTCTGCTGCAAATGTCTGCCACAGGAGCGCACAGCAAGGCTTTTAAGAAGATTAACACTTAAAAACAATTATTTGTTTGATAAAAATTATAGCAAATATGTGTCTGAGCTGAACTTTTCCTTAAAGCTGCACTATGTAACTTTGTAGTGCAGTCTGTAACTTTTCTAACAATATATTTTTAACATATTTCTTCACTCTGTCACTATCTACTGACAGACTGATGTTAGACAAAGTAATCTCTGAAAAAAACTATAGTCCCCTTGCTTCTCTATCAGCATTTATAAAAACACTAAAAACACAGAGTGACCCGCCGTTAACCAGCCAATAAAAACAGAGTTTGTAACCAGCCAATAAAAACAGAGCTTGAATTTGAATCAGCCAATAAAAACAGAGCTTGAATTTGAATCAGCCAATAAAAACAGAGCTTGAATTTGAATCAGCCAATAAAAACAGAGCTTGAATTTGAATCAGCCAATAAAAACAGAGCTTGAATTTGAATTTCAGCAGAGCAAGGGGGAGCAGAGCCATATATGGCTCTGAGGGGGAGGGATCAGAATGCTTTGCCTGTTGAAAATATTTCTAAGTTCTGCGCTCTACAGAAAGTTACACATAGCACCTTTAATAAATGAACGTAATTGTGAAATGAGCTGGATTTAAACATTTGTTTCGCCGAAAGTGATAACAAGCCATATATATAGGTCGCACCGGTGTATAGGTCGCAGGCCTTGAAAAAAAAAACATAAAAAGGTGCGACCTATACACCGGATAATACGGTATATAAAATTGCCTTGTGAGCTGGATAACTTGAAAAATAAGTGAGGTACCGACTTCCATTCTGGTGCGTAACTCTATCTATGTGTAAGAAAGGTCATTATTAAAAATTGGGTCAGCATCCATGTTGCTGCTATGTTTATTTGTAAACTGACCATCGCTAACTGAGTAAATTGTGGTCAGCATCCATGTTGCTGCTATGTTTATTTGTAAACTGACCATCGCTAACTGAGTAAATTGTGCTTTTTAGATATAATATTGCTAAAAAGTTTTGTTTCCTCAAATGACTGGATCAAAACTAAGCAACTTACACCTCAGTGTGTGACTGCATCTTGGCAAAAGAAAGGTCACTATCGAAAATTGGGTCGCCACGTCAAATTCCAAGATGGCCACCACCGTGGGTGTGTGTAACTCAAACTTCAAGGGATCTTTATTGTCATTGCATCACTTGGTGCATGAGGTGAAACAAAATTGTGTACTCAAGGTCCCAGTTATACCCCATCCATCCATCCATTTTCTTACGCTTATCCGGGGTCGGGTCGCGGGGGTAGCAGCCTAAGTAGGGAGGCCCAGACTTCCCTCTCCCCAGCCACTTGGAGCAGCTCCTCTGGGGGAATCCCAAGGCGTTCCCAGGCCAGCCGAGAAACATAGTCCCTCCAGCGTGTCCTGGGTCTTCCTCTGGGTCTCCTCCCGGTGGGACATGCCCGGAACACCTCACCAGGGAGGCGTCCAGGAGGCATCCTAACCAGATGCCCGAGCCACCTCAACTGGCTCCTCTCGATGTGGAGAAGCAGCGGCTCTACTCCGAGTCCCTCCCGGATGACTGAGCTTCTCACCCTATCTCTAAGGGAGAGTCCAGACACCCTGCGGAGAAAACTCATTTCAGCCGCTTGTATCCGAGATCTCGTTCTTTCGGTCACAACCCAAAGCTCATGACCATAGATGAGGGTGGGAACGTAGATCGATCGGTAAATTGAGAGCTTTGCCTTTTGACTCAGCTCTCTCTTCACCACGACAGACCGGTACAGCGCCCGCTTCACTGCGGATGCTGCACCTATCCGCCTATCGATCTCACGCTCCAGTTTTCCCTCATTCGTGAACAAGACCCCGAGATACTTAAACTCCTCCACTTGGGGCAGGACCTCCTCCCCGACCCAGAGAGGGCATGCTACCCTTTTCCGGCTCAAGACCATGGCCTCGGATTTGGAGGAACTGATCCTCATCCCGGCCGCATCACATTCAGCTGCAAACCGCTCCAGCGAAAGCTGTAGATCACGACCTGATGAAGCCAATAGGACCACATCATCTGCAAAAAACAGAGAAGAGATTCTGATGGTGTGATCACACCGAACAGCGTTTCAACGGCAGGAGCGTCCAGTTTACATGCAAAGTCAATGGGGGACGCGCTTCCAGCCGCGTCTTGGCGTCGGGCGTCACGTCGCGTGCGTGTTGAGCGTGCTGGAAAGCGTTTTCCGTGCACGTGAACCGGCTTCAGCCTCCAAAGCACGCATTCACCATGCTGAAGATTTCGCCGTTCAAACGTTCAAACGCCGCTCAACTCTACCTGATTGGTTGGTGTTTCAACCAATCAGGGAGAGTCGGGGGGAGGAGAGAGGGGGGAGGAGAATCCGCTATGTGACGCGGAAACGAGGGGGCGCGCGCACTATGTGACGTATTGTTTGTGGGACACAGAAAAGACCCGCGAGGTTGTGTACTATGGAAGAGAAACTCATTGTAGCTGTGTGTTCGCGACAAGTCCTTCACGACCAGTCAAGTCTGCTCCACAGAGACAGAAATAAAAAGCTCCTCGCCTGGTGGACTCGGTATACCGGTAAGCTCCTCCCACACACCCCGCAGCAGTTTCGCGTTCTGGCGTTCTGGTCCAAGTAGGTCTGGACACCAAGTGCGTCCACTTGCGTGCGTGACGAGCTTTTTGGAAGTTGAAACGCTGTTCGGTCTGAATGTACCATTAGGCCACCAAAACGGATCCTCTCAACACCTTGGCTGCGCCTAGAAATTCTGTCCATAAAAGTTATGAACAGAATCTGTGACAAAGGGCAACCTTGGCGGAGTCCAACTCTCACTGGAAACGAGCCTGACTTACTGCCGGCAATGCGGACCAAGCTCTGACACCGGTCGTACAGGGACCTAACAGCCCATATCAATGGGCCTGGTACCCCATACTCCCGGAGTACCCCCCACAGAACCCCCCGAGGGACGCGGTCGAATGCCTTTTCCAAGTCCACAAAGCACATGTAAACTGGTTGGGCAAACTCCCACGCGCCCTCCAGGACCCTGCTGAGGGTGTAGAGCTGGTCCAGTGTTCCACGACCAGCACGAAAACCACACTGCTCCTCCTGAATCCGAGGTTCGACTATCCGACGGACCCTCCTCTCCAGAACCCCTGAATAGACCTTACCAGGGAGGCTTAAGAGTGTGATCCCCCTATAGTTGGAACACACCCTACGGTCCCCCTTTTTGAATAGGGGAACCACCACCCCAGTCTGCCAATCCAAGGGAACTGCCCCCGATGTCCACGCGATATTGCAGAGTCGCGTAAGCCAACACAACCCCACAACATCCAGAGCCCTAAGGAACTCAGGACGAATCTCATCCACCCCCGGAGCCCTGCCACCGCGGAGCTTTTTAACCACCTCGGCGACCTCAGCACCAGAGATTGGAGAGCCCGACCCAAAGTCCCCAGGCTCCGCTTCCTCAGTGGAAGACGTGCCAGTAGTTTCAAACAACCAATTTCTTTAAATAGCAAAACAAAATGAACAACTCATTTAACTGCCTTTATCTCATACAATTACTCATTAAAATCCATTCAGATATGTTTTTAACAATTTAACCTTAACCATTCTTTTAAATCTGTGACAAATGCAAATTTAATAATTATAGACCAATATCACTATTACCACAGTTTTCTAAAATCTTGGAGATATTATTCGGTATTAGATTAGATAAATTCATTGAACAACACAACATTATCACGAATAATCAATATGGTTTTAGAAGTGGTCATTCTACATCAATGGCACTTATGGATTTTGTTGAACAAGTATCTACTGCTATTGACCAACAACAATATTGTGTTAGTCTTTTTGTTGACTTAAAAAAAAGCATTTGACACTGTTAATCATAGCATTCTCCTTAACAAATTACACAAATTCGGATTAAGAGGTTTAGCCCTAAATTTGGTGTGTAGTTACTTAGACAACAGAAAACAATATGTGCAATTGGACGATGTGAAATCAGAGCAATGTACCGTTACATGTGGGGTACCTCAGGGATCCATTCTCGGGCCGAAATTATTAATTTTGTACGTTAATGATATAGTTAAAGTGTCTAATTTCATGAAATGCATCTTTTTGCTGATGACACAACTTTTTTTCTGTTCTGGAAAAGATATCAATGAATTACTGGATTTATTGATGAATGAGTTTCTAAAGATTCAAAATTGGTTTAGACTTAATACATTGTCATTAAATTTGGAGAAAACAAACTACATGATATTTAGTAATAAAAAACAATCAATTGATATTCCATTTCTGATCAGTAACTCATTGATTCAAAGAGTCAGTGAGGTAAAATTCTTGGGTGTAGTTATTGATGATAAGCTCTCATGGAAACAACACATCAATTTGGTCAAAACAAAAATATCCAAATCAATTGCAGTATTTTATAAAGTTAGATATCTATTTAATGATAAAGCATTGTATCTATTGTATAATTCAATTGCTGTGCCACATCTGATTTATTGTATAAATGTATGGGGCAAAGCTTGTAAAACCAACACATTCCCTCTTTTTATTTTGCAGAAAAAAATTATAAGAGTTATGACAAGAAAACATTACTGCCACCCATCTAATGAATTGTTTTGTCAAATGAATCTACTGAAATTTTATGATTTAGTAGATTATAACATTTTGCAACTTATGTATAGAGCTCATAATTGTATGTTACCTTCAAACATCCAAATGTACTTTGTCAAAAGAGCTAGCAACTATAATCTCAAGGGAAAATATATTTTTGTCAAACAGAAATTCAGAACAAGTTTAAAGGGAAGATCTACTGTAATACAGGGTGTTGGACTGTGGAATAATTTAAAGTCAGATTTTAAGGAAGCCAAATCGATTCCTGTCTTTAAGAAACTTGTTAAAGTTGATTTGTTGAACAAATATAAATGACTGTATTGAGTATATATATATTTTTGGTTAAATGAGTTGTTTACTTATTTAGTTATTATAGAGCACTTAGTTTGTATTAGATGAAAAAAGGAGCAGATTTAACAAGATATTTTCTTCATCTGCTACCTTTCATTTTATGTTTTTTCTTTTCATTTTTATATATATGTTATTTGTTGTATTTCATTCTTATAAAATGAATAAACTTTATTTTAAAAAAATACACTCATTGATTTAGCTTCTTTAACTTCTGTTTCCAAGTCATTCCATAACCCAACTCCCTGACTTATGGTAGACCTTCCCTTCAAACTAGTTCTATACAGTACTGAGGTTTCACAAACATATCTGTCCCCTTAAGATTATAACAACTTAATCTTTTAACAAAATACATTTGGATATTTGAAGGCAGTGTATTATTCTGAGCTCTGTATATAACTAACAAAATATTATAATCCACCAAATCATAGAACTTCAACAATTTCATTTGATAAAATAAAATACTTGATGGATAGTGATAATTGTAAAAACTCTTTTCTGCAAAATAAAAATAGGCTTTGTAATTGATTTACACGCCTTTCCCCAAACGCTAACACAATAAATTAAATGTGGGACAATAATTGTATTATACAACAAATACAGTGCCTTGTCATTCAATAAATCTCTGACTCTGTAAAATATTGCAATAGATTTAGATATTTTCGATTGTGTCATGTGAAAAGTTTTCTTTTGTGAATCTGTTCTTTGCCTGTGGGTGCTGATTTTAAACTCAGCATTTAACTTCTTGATGTGTCTCACACTCAAAGTCCTGCCTGAAACAAGAACTACCATAAAGATCTGATCTGTTCAGCCTCTCATGTGTCTCATCACATCAATATGTCCCTTCAAGTGGTGCATGTTTTTGTTTTCTTACATCAGACGTAGTTTTCACTTTTAGAGTAATTATTTTAGGATTTAGGATGCAGGTTGGTCTTGTACCTTTTTTGTGACTGAAACTGAAAATCTAGCTTTATAAGCTAGAAAAATAGTTGGTTTTTTTGCATGTTTTTGTCTAAATGTTTGTATTACTTTAACAAAGGCTCCTCAGTGTTCAGTAAAATCATCAAGTAGCTATGTTGTTTTCTACCCTGTCCTCTTTAATCTTAATTTAAGTGTATTTTTCCTATACAAATTAAACTGAACAAGTAGTTTTTAGACATCACTTTCAGCCTTTTGTTGGTGTAAGGGTAAATGATCAGTGTTAACTGACACACTTTTACCTTAATTAATTACTTATTCAGGTCGGAATGGATTCTCTCTCTTTTCAGGATCAACATAACTTTGTGATCAAATGAATGATGGACAGTAAACCAGTTGAGCGTTAAGCGACAATGGAAACGTTAATTATAGTTGGCATATCAGAGATACTGCCTTTTATTTAAAATAAATCAACTAAAATTAACATCATGTACACTTGATTGACTGATTTCAATTTCTTGCAAATTAACTCGTCAGCAGATTTAATTGTGAACAACAGAACAAGTAATAAGATGATATATTTACTTACATCTGTAGGCACTTTTTTCTTAAAGTTTAGTTACCAGCTTAGGATGGATAAGGTTTTAAAAGAAGGAGGAAAGATGTAGGAAAGATGGAGTAAAAAGTTTGAGAGATTTATCTCGAGTTTCCGACCAGAATGACAATCTTCCAAATGAATCCAGCTAGACTCATCGTACGCTCCAGTAAACAATCAGCGACTCTTTACCTTTTCAGACGTTCAGTCTTGGTTCTGGTAAGAGTTGAGAAGCAGCCTTGGATGTAAAATGGGTCATAGGTCCGGTAAAGTCCAAGTTGGACTTCAGCGTGTTTACCTATTACAGCGTCTCGTTGATGTCTGCCTTTTTCGGCAGAAGTAGTGGCACTTCCTGATTGGTTTCAAAATAAAACGTTCCTCAAAGGAATTTTCATTCAGGTTGGAGTTTAGAAGCTCCAGACGGATTTACAATAAATGTGCTGTAACCCTTGGCTAGTGAACACGTCTTTGACTCATGACTCTGTTCACTCAGCTTTCTGGAGAAGAACATCACCGCTCTTACTCTCCATCAAGACTAAAGAGAAACAGGAAATGGAACTTTTAATGGGAGCTTAACGTCAGAGTTTCTTCCTCGTTCCATTGGCTCTTGTGACGAGAGTAGGAGTGAAATAATAGTACGTCAGAAGATTAGAAGGTGCGAAGGAAACAGAGAATCTGTTTTGAAAATAGAGGGAATTGTTTTTAGAATGAAAGGAGACAGAACCAACGCTTATGTCTACGACTTGTTCACACTGTCTTTCCATTTCTAAACAAAACTAACAGGCCACTCTGACATCGACCTTCAACTTAAACACAGTTTGATCACCATCGTAGTACAGAATAAACCAGCATTATATGACACATGATCATAAAACATATTGTAGAGTACAACACTGTTCATATGAATAACACAAGGTTATGCTTCAATTATATGTGAATTAGATTCAAAGAGTAGAAATAGTCTCTTGTGAGAGATTATGTTCTTAGATTCAAACTAAATGGACTAAACTGTGTGTCTTTCACTGCAGGTTTACAGAGAAAAGGGTGTTTTATTGAGAGGATCAGTAAAAGGTATCACTGGAACAGTTCAAAGAGATGAAGGTGTATCCCTACAGTCTCTGTAGACCAGGGTCAGGTCCACTACATTAGTGATAAGAGATGCTTCAGACATAAATAAATGTAAATATGTTTCTTGCATGAAAGATCTGACTATTTGTTTTATGCTGCATGTCCTCAGGATGACAAGACTGCATTGTGGATTTCTATAAGCTTTGTCTTTTAAATATGTGAAAAGTCTGCGAATTGGTTGAGAAATCTTGAAAAGTTTATTGGTGTCTCTTAACAACCTGTTGAACTTTGTGGATGTTTTGATCCTGAATTATTTTAATGAGATGCTGAAGATGATAATATAATGTACAATTTTCACCCTTTAGATTTATTAAAATCATGAATCTTGGTTTAAAATTCTATGTGACACAACTTTACCCAATTCACTGCAAAGAAAAGTGCAGATTTAGAGGTGCAAATAATAAAAACCCATCATGAAATAGTTTCATATTCCACAAGTAAATTTGAGTGACTGAGCAAAACAGAAGATTTTGTTGAATTAGCACATGCCACACAACTCAGAAAGAATGTTGTGTTCACTTTAAATGTTCTTGAATTGAAAATTCTGGTTTTGTGCTGGGTTATGTCAATATGGTGACAAAAGCTGAATTTGTAAGATTTTTGGAGTTGTGTTGCTTTTGCTGACTCATAAACATCAACTTTATTTTTGCCTGTTTTCTTTACAACCAAACTGAATGACATGAAGTAGAAAATGACACTGTGTGACGCAAAACTTTTAAGGAAAATAAAAAACTTTGCTAAATGTGTTTTTCTGTCTGTTTTACATTTTATTGCTGTCTAAAAAAAAGTTTAATGTTTTTTTATGAAGTGTGTTGTTTAGTCTTACACATGTGGATCACCAAAACCTTCACCTTAAATTAGCACTTTGAGATTTTCATTAATGAAAAGTGCGTTATAAATTGAATTCATTATTATTATTATTATTATTATTATTATTATTATTATTATTATTATTATTATTATTATTATTATTATTATTATTATTAATTTGCAAAACCAAACACATTTTGTACAATTCTCATTTTTAATAGTATTAATGTTTCATATTTTTGTGCAAAATATTAAAGCTGAACCAGGAAAATTACTTTGATTTGACACACACTGTCAATCAAGCGCCTTTATTTTTGCAGCAGTTCAAAAAACATTTTGGGACCCAGATAGTTTTGCTTCAGTTGGTGTAGTCCAGCGGTTTAGAAGACAAATGTGCTGTTTATTATAACAAGAATCACAACCAAACCGACAGTACAGTACGTGCTAAATGTACTGTATGTCATTTGGTGAAATGAGCAGCTGTAGCCACTAGATGGCGGCATTGTAACAGATGTAAAAACAGGAAGCTCTGCAGTTAGAAGGCCTCCAGCTGCCACTGCATCATTTAGCATTTTAAATTGCTTTGACTTATTTTATAGTGACAGTGCTACGACAAAAAAAAAGGTTGAAAGAAAGGGTGATTGCATTTTAAACCTAATTGGTTCTGTCAGGCTTGGCACCAACAGCTGCAGTCAAGTGTTTTGCAACAACTGGTTGCGAGTCTTTCTGGTGATTGTGTATTGTTGCTGCTGTGCTTTGATCATTGTTCTGCAGAACCCAATAACTCTTCAGCTTAAGATCACAAACCAATGGCTGAACATTTTCTTTCAAGAGTTTATGGCAGAGATCAGAAATTCGGGTCTAAATATTACAAGTCTTTGTGGTCCTGAAGCGACAAGCAGCATCGGACCATCGTCACACTACCACCATGTTTGACTGTCAGTGTAATATTCTTTTTCTGAAATGCAGTGTTTGTTTGACATCAGAGGTATTGTGATGCACACCGTCTAAAATGTTTAATTTTTGCCTCATCAGTCCATAGAATATCTTCACAAAAGTCCCCTACTTCTCTCAAATGTTTTATATTGGTTGTTTGTTTTTTTGATAAACATATGATTGGCTTTTGTGTTGTATTTGGACAGAAGTGCTTTTGACCTCTGAACTAATGTCAATTTTGCATATTGTGTATTTTTATAGTTAAACTACAGCCTACAGTGCTTTAGATGTTGTTTTGGAATATTTCAGTACCTCCTGGATGAGTTGCTGGCTGCATTTTGTATATATTCACACTATTTTTGTCCAGCGTGCAAATTTGTTTGCTGACCTGAAACATTTTTAGATCAGATTGAAGAAACCAGATTGGTGTAAATACTTTTTCTCAGCCCTGTTTTGTGCATTTATGACAGAATGTGACAGCAATGTTTATTCATTTATCCTGACATGCAGTCAGCATGGTCAAAACAATGCTTCAAGCTCTGCACATTTTTGGTTTTGAGTTAGTGAAATTTTAAACAGAAATTCGAATTAGAAGGATTTTTTTTTGTCATTGTAAAATTATCTTGTAAGGCATTGTTAAACAGTGATAAAGTTGCTGCTCTATTGGAAAATTTGAAGTTTTGTAGAGCTGTTTTTGTTTCATTCTAGCTGTCTGCAGTTTTTTCTGAAAAAAACAAAAACAAAAAACATTTCACACAACAACAGATGATTGAGATTATATTAAAAATGACACTGTGGACGACAGATTGATGGAAATTGGACCAAGCATGTGCATTTTAGCAATAATTATCTAGATTTGTAGAAGCATCTTTACTCCAAGCTTTACGCAGTGATAGTTTTTGAATATAGCTACAGTAGTTGAGCCAAATTTAATTCATAATGACTAAAAAATGTTAAAAGAGGATGCCACATATGCACACAAACCGTTTTTTTAATGGCATCAGCATCAACTGGCACTCTCAGAAGAGCTTCTATCATCCTCTGAATTGTCTTTCAGACTGCGTCGTATAAACGTGATGCCATCTCGCAAAGAGTAAGACAGGCAGAGAGAAAAAGACAGCTGGGAAGAGACAGAGACATACAGGAAGAATGGGAGCAGCAGATTTGTAGTGACAGGCTGCTCTGTCGGAAGTTGTAAGCTCGCTTCACCCAAAACCTCCACCACAGCCGTGGAAACCAGTTTAAACCAGAATCCAAAACATTAGATAACTGGAACAGCAAGCAAATTAGCACCGGTTTACTGTTTTAGTTTATTTTTCTGTGAAGCATCCACATATATACGGTGGCCCTAAGGTGTAAATGAACTACCGGTACATTAAAAAAACGAAATTACATTTGGAAAAACACAACAAAAACACAACATTTGAAAAAACGAAATTACATTTGAAAAAACGAAATTACATTTGAAAAAAAATAAAAAAATAAATAAATCAGAAGGACATTTGAAAAAACTGAATTACATTAAGCCAAAGCGGAAGTGGCCGCTTCAAATGTAATTCCGTTTTTTTTTTTTCCAAATGTAATTCCGTTTTTTCCAAATGTCATTCTGTTTTTTCAAATGTCATTCCTTTTTTTTTTTCAAAATGTCATTCCGTTTTTTTTCAAAATGTCATTCTGTTTTTTTCCAAATGTCATTCTGTTTTTTCAAATGTCATTCTGTTTTTTCAAATGTCATTCCGTTTTTTTCCAAATGTCCTTCTGTTTTTTCAAATGTAATTTCGTTTTTTTTCTAATATGATCCGGGCCACTTCCGCTTCGGCCACTTCCGGTTTGGCTTAATGTACCGGTAATTCCGTTTTTTTCTAATGTGATTCCGACCACTTCCGCTTTGGCTTAATGTAATTTCGTTTTTTCTAATGTAATTACGTTTTTTCAAATGTTGTTGTGTTTTTGTTGTGTTTTTCTAAATGTAATTCCGTTTATTTTTATGTTGTTGTGTTTTTGTTGTGTTTTTCTAAATGTAATTCCGTTTATTTTTAATTTTTATGTAGTTCATTTTCACCTTAGGGCCACCGTACATATGGGCTGTAGAACTCAACTATGTTCTCAAGTTTCATAATACAGTACAACCATGTGAGTTTATTATTCTGTGTGTGAGGCAGAAGCGAGCGCTCTGCAACAGTTGCAGTGTTGTGACATCTTGTTAAAAGTCTCAGGCTGCTTTTTTGTCCATCTGAATTTATTTTATGCTGAGTAAGAGTGAAACTTTCTATGGAACCTCTCGCGAACAGTGATCCAGGTGTCATCTAATGTTTGTGTCATATACTCAGACTTGGTTTCTGCTTTAGCCATTAATATTTCAGCAAGTTGTGGAATTCAGCTCTGCCTGAAAAAATATAATAGTTTTAGAGCATCTCAAGTTAGATACTTGAAATATGCACCATTTGTCAGTTGATCACCTTGGTGGTGTAAAAGACTATTGCAATGGTTTGTTATCTGGGTATCCAAATTCTTCCTAAAAAGTCTTCAGTTGATCCAAAATGCATATGCTGCTGCCAGAGTCTTAACTGGAGTTAGTGGGAGAGATCACATCTATCCAGTTTTAGTTTCTCTCCATTGGCTCCCTGTCAAATTCAGAATTCATCCATTGTCATTTCCCCGCTTCTTCCATTTTGGGTCATGGTGGTCACCGGTGCCCATGTCCTGCAATTACTGTGCGAGGGGTGGGGTACACCCATGACAGGTCGCAAGTCCATCACAGGGACACATAGAGACAAATGAGACAAACAACCATTGACGCTCTCACTCACTGATAGGGACAATGTAGAGTTACCAATCAGACTAACATGCATGTTTTTGGTCTGTGGGAGGAAATCGGAGTACCCGGAGACCCCAGACCGGGATTTGAACCGGGGACCTTGTCGCTGAGAGGCAGCAGCTCTACCAGTTGTGACACCGTGCTGTCCCCAAATTCAGAATTCAATTCAAAATCTTACTTCTAACCTACAAAGCCCTCAACAACCTAGCTCCATCTTATATTCAAAATCGTATTGTTCTGCGTTCTCCTAACAGAGCACTTCGCTCTCAGGCCCTGTACACACGTAGCCGTTTATCAGTAAAACCGAACAGTTTAGCATGCGGTTTAGCCTTTCATCCACACGTGAACGCCGGTTGATGTAACTATAAACGAATAATAACAAAACTCCGGCCAAAGTGAAGATTTGAGAACTCTCCGTTTTCGAGTCTGCGTGTGAACTTTCAGAACGGAGCTTTCTGCTCCAGCTGGAGCGGCGGTCACGTCACATAATGCTCTGAAAAAAGCACTAAAAAGTCAACATACCTGCTCTGACATGATTCCTAGTCGACATTTTGCTGCGTTTTATTAACTTTGTACTCCAACACGGTATTTAATAGTAGTTAAACCTCACGGTCTGTCCACACAAACGAAAGAAAATAAATAAATAAATAACAGGAAGTCGCGGCTGCATGAGTTGGAGGGTTGTGACAGCACTACACTGCCACCTATGGGTTCAGCATATTCATTACAACTTTACAACGTTCTGTGGTGAAAAAAACGGGACATGTAAACAAACATTTTAAATATTCGAACATGTATGGACAGAGATATTTTTTGTGTGCAAATATTCGTTTTTCAAACACCAGGCTACGTGTGTACAAGGCCTCAGACTGCAGGTTTACTTGCAGTCTTACTTTCAGTTATCAGGCTCCTCTCTTGTGGAAGCAACTTCCACTTTCTGTCCATGAGGCTGACACATTGTCCAGTTTTAAGACTTGGATTAAGACTTTTCTTTTTGATAAATCTTATAATTAGTGTTGGCTTGTTATGCTGCTATAGGCTTAGACTACTGGAGGACAAACTGACCTCATTTCTTAAAATGAATTGTTAAAATTAAATAGTTCTCATTTGATATTATTTCCATCTTAAAGCTGCAGTATGTAGCTTTTTTTATGAACATATTTCTTCACTCTGTCACTACCTCCTGACAGACTGATGTTAGCCAGGTAATCTCTGAAAAAAAAAAAAAAAAAATATTGTCCCCTTGCTTCTCCAGGTGGTAAATAAGCATTTCTAAAAAGAAAAGGTGACCCGCCATTTTCCAGCCAATAAAAACAGAGTTTGTAACCAGCCAATAAAAACAGAGCTTGAATTTGAATCAGCCAATAAAAACAGAGCTTGAATTTGAAATTCAACAGACCACAAGGGGGCAGAGCCACATATGGCTCTGAGGGGGAGGGATCAGAATGCTTTGCCTGTTGAAAATATTTCTAACTGCTGCAGTTCTACAGAAACTGCATACTGAACCTTTAACATGTGATTCTCGACCTCTTCCTCCTTCCTGTTAATAATAATAATAATAATGAATTTAATTTGTAACACACTGTTCCTACCAAACCCAGCCGGTCGAAGCAGATGACCGCTTGTCAAGAACCTGGTTCTGCTAAAGGTTTCTTCCTCATGAGGGAGTTTTTCCTTTCCACTGTCACCTTCATGCTTGTTCAAGATGAGTCTACAATGAAGTTAAACTCAAAACAGTCTGGTCCTCAGATAAATAGTGTTAAATTATTATTTATATATTTAAATGAATGTTTTTGTTTTGTGCCCTGAGACAACTTCTGTTGTGACTTGGCGCTATATAAATAAACTGAACTGAACTGAAATTGAATCGAATAAAAGTTACATTTCATGCCTGCCTTAGTCTAGTTTGCACGTCTTATAGATGCAACAATGAAGGGAACAACATGTTTTTTTGCAATGGACTGCCAATGGCATATTGCCTAAAGGCACAATTTAAAATTAGTTTGTGGCTAAGCTGTTTGTTATATATATATATACAAGTTTGGTTTCTTTTTGAGTTATGGCTTTTTAATGCATTAATTATTCATCATCAGTAGTGGCTTTGCAAGCAAAAAATGCTTTCCTTGGACAGCAAAGCCCCAAACTGTGGTGAAAAGGAATGAAACGGGGGCCAATGTGGGAAAACAATAACAGGGAACAGGATCATGATCACCTTATGTTTTTGGGAAATACCACTTTACAAAATCAAAAGTGTTGCCCTTACATTTAATTTAAATTGAACCATTTACAAATTTTAAATTACATTAAATTTAATAAGTGTGAATAAATAAAAAACATATAGTTTAAGACTTTTATACAATATTGTACAATACTTTGATTTGTGTGGTGCTAAACCATCTTTGGTTTTACTTGATTCAACTGAAATGCCACTGCCTGTTGCAGAAATATTAATGTTTAAACTTTAAACTGCATTATCCCCAAGTCTAGAACGTACTGGACGTCCTTGAGGAATACTGGTTTTACTGGAATTGATGACTCCACCATGAAACGCACAGTGTCTGCGGAGTAACTTGTTCCACACACCTTTAAACAATAATGACAAACTGCCACCGTTTTCGAGCAACAAGCTGTCTTTTCAGAGCTAATGAGAGCATTTGTGACAGGAAGAAGGAACAGACATAGATAATTGAAGCATTGAAGCACCTTTCCCATATACCATTAAAACTTAAAATGGCATTTTATCTTTTACAAAACACATCATATATACAGTATATACCAGCATATATATATATATATATATATATATATATATATACATATATATACATATATATATATATATATATATACTATATATATATA
>JBBPBX010000558.1:58783-77943 GCA_038048925.1 Garcialebias charrua
AGAAGTAGCAACCCCCTTTTTTTTTTTGCAAGGGAAAAAAGTGTTTTAACCGAAACCTCTTAGGAAAAGCTGACGTGGAGGCTTTGCATTTGAAGGGACACTTGCAGCAGCAGCTACCAGTGAAGCCCAGTCAACAGCACATATGGCTGACTGAACTTGGCTCCTGATATAAAAAGCCCTCTCTGTTCACCAGTTTCCAGCCAAGAAAACATGCGGTGGGAGAAGAGGAAGCAGCTCACCCCAACTGAAACACACGGACCGGGAACTCAATGATCTAACCAAACAAGTGGACGGAGACGGGCTTTTTTAAATCACACTGGCTGTGATCACAGGCTGAATAACTGTAGTGGCTGAAGGTGGTTTAGAGCTCATTTTAGATGTTTTAAACACAACATTTATCATCAAATGAAGAAGAAATCCCTCATATGTTACTTTCTATCAGCTGCAACTATAAATCAGAATTATTTGACATATTTAAGTTTATAAAAGAGCATTTAAATGTAAAGAGTTGTGCAAAAATAATCAGAGATGAGTCAATTTTAGTGTTTCTTATTTTCCACCTTCCAGGTTTTCTTTGGACAATTTTTTTTAATCACTTTCAGTGTTTGACCATTTTCAGAGGAAGGATTTCGTTAGCACTCTCACCCAGTTTGTACCCAGGTACAAATGCTCCCTGTCCCTGAACTCGAGGTATGAATCAGTCAACAAACAACGCACAACTTAACCAAGGCCCGATTTAAAAAAAGGAACTGAACGGATCAGCAGACACCATTTGTTGCCATTTCTTTAGCTGACTCACTGAAGAAGAGAGTTTGATAAACAGAAAATAATAAATAGATGGATAAAAAGACATGTCATGTCCTGTATCAGGCTGTCTTTTTTTTTCCATTTCTTTCAGATAATATTCATCTGCTGCACTTCTTTTGACTAAATGTTCGCTTTCCTCATTATTGAACCCCACGCTGCACAATAAACGATCAAGTACAAGAACTGGACAGAAAAATGAGTACAATAGCAGCCAAGAAAAATCACAACGGACTTTCAGTAAGCTTGAAGAACTACTGATCAAAAGGAAGTCTGACTGATTGGAAGCAAACAATAAATAAGTATTTAAACAGCAAACACTCCCTAAAGTTTAGTTTTGGGCAATTATGACTCTTAAGAAGCACCTTTCATAAAAACGTCTTTGCTGTTTGCATTTGTATGAAAGTAATTTATTGGTCTTCAAGAGGTAAAGTCTCAAACTAATTAAGAACTAAAAATGAGAACAGTGACAAAGAAATCCAACATAAAAGCTGTTAAAACACATAAAAGCACAGCACGCATGGTTAAGCAAATCGTGTGTTTTGTATTACAAGTCTGTCCAACTCGACATGTGGCAGAAAAAAATTGCCCAAAAGGAGAAGAAATTACAGTGAAGTCAAAAATGTCACATTTTAGAGAAGAAAAAAAAATTATCTACATAATACAAACATGGCTTGCCATTTATTAAACCAGAATCCCAGCAGGTTAAGAGATGTATTCTTATAAGGGACTAGTACCTCTGGAAACAGCCTGGATCGGACCCAGCCCACTTACGAGCTCCGTCTCCAGGCAGTAAAATAGAAGTTTGTTTACCGGTATTTTATTAATTTTTTTGCTTTTTAAACCGACACCAAATGAAACCGGCAGGCCAGAAAAAAAATTCAATGTTCATACAAGTTCTGATTGCCATCAAGACGCACTGCAGAAGAAGTAGGGCTCATCGGTTGGCACAGTCACAGGAGATTTCTGAGGGAAGGCACTTGACATGGGGTCATGGCGCTCCCCATGCAGCGACAGCAATGCACCCAGGTCCTTGTTGGTGAACGACGAGGAGGAACACCGTCAGCTTGGTGCGTGTTTTAGAGAAAATAAGTCACAAAAACACAAAATACGTTGGCTTAAAGACAACTCCACGCCATGGCTTCAGGTGCAGAATCTCAGTCTGCGATCCTTGGACCGTTCTTAAGGGACTACATGGAAACTGGACCTGTGCAAGGCTTGACTGGTGATTTGTCTGAGATTTTAAAATGCTGTCAAAAATGTGGGACGGATCCCACATGCGGGGGGAGGGATTTGGTACGAGAAACCCTATTTATTACCACCGTCCTCACCACAGCCAAGCTCCAAGGCCGAAGGACTCAGCCGCAGCAAAGTAAGCAGTACAACTCAAAATATCCAGGATTAAAAATCAAGAAAACACGTGACTCTTAGGTTTCACAATTAGACATTCCCACTGAGGCACATTTCTAAGAAAAACACATGGAAAAAACAAATCCCAAAACATTCAAGTAGTTGATCGTGTAAACACTTCTCCAGACTATCGAACATCATCGCTTGTTGTTCTGTGCAACAATAAGACAACGGTGTGAGGAGAGAGAGAGAATACTTGTAGCCAAAAAGACAGAAGAGTACATGAAGGGGACATCAGGTCCAGCCGGGCAGAGATTTCACAGCAGGACACACGAGCAGCACTTGTCTCCACTGCTGGGAACAGCTGAATAGTTCATCTGTCTCACGATCTCTGCAAACAGTTCGTCCACGGAGCCTTTGTTTTTGGCTGAGGTCTCCATGAAGGGGCAGCTCCAGTCCTGGGCCAGAGCCTTGCCCTCCCCGGAGGACACCTCTCTCTCACCCTCCAGGTCCACCTTGTTGCCCACCAGGATCATGGGCACCCTCTCGTACCTCTTCACCCGGATGATCTGGTCCCTCATGGGCCTGATGTCCTGGAAGCTCTGCTGGTTCACCAGGCTGTAGACCAGGATGAAGCCCTGGCCGTTCTTGATGTACAGGTCCCGCATGGAGGCGAACTGCTCGGTGCCCGCCGTGTCCAGGATCTCCAGCACGGACGGGGACGAGTCCACCTCGATCTCCTTCCTGTAGAAGTCCTCGATGGTGGGGTCGTACTTCTCGATGAACGAGCCCGTCACGAACTGGACCGTCAGGGCGGATTTGCCGACGCCGCCCGAGCCCAGAACCACCACTTTGTACTCCCTCATGGCTGAGGAGGAGCAACAAGAGGAGGAAAAACAGACACCTCCTTTTTCTTCTTGTTATCAGCGGAGCCTCCCGACGTGTTCCAGCCGAGCGGGCGGGGAAGGCTGCGCTCTCCCTCGGATGGATGTCAACCCGCGCGCCGGTGAGACGCTCCGGGGGAGAGGGGGTGCAGGTCCGAGGAGAGCGGCCGCTCCTGGGCGTCAGAGTCCCGAACAGGAGCGCATGATCACCGCCTTGCTGTGAAGCGTGCTCGCTCCTCTGGCCCTGTTCGCAGCGAGCTTCCTGCCCACATCCTCCTCTCTGCGTCGACAAGCTCGGTTCCGTTTCCTTAAAGGAGCCGTCACCAGAGAGAAGTCACGTGACACACCGCACCGCGCGCGTAAACACTCTCCAAGTCCGCTTAAAATTTTAAATGCACCCCTCCAAAGAGCTAAGACATCGTTTTAACATTGATGATAATAAATGCTCATTCTGTGAAAACGATATAGAAACTATTTCTAGAGATATGTTTATGTTTATTAAATTTGTTAATTTTTTTTTTACAAAAGAAACACAAGACAATCCCATTTTTTTCTGTTTAGGTGATAGAACAAATGTTGGAATTGATAAAGACAGAATTTGTCAAGATACAAACTTGGTTTAAAATAAATAAATTATCATTAAATCTAGAAAAAACTAATTACATGATATTCGGTAATAAAAAGAAAACTGTTGATGTTCCACTCAAAATTGAGGATGTTGAGATTTGTAGAGTGAGTGAGGTGAAGTTTTTGGGTGTTATCATTGATGACAAACTGACATGGAAACAACACATAAATTCTGTAAGAATAAAAATAGCTAAATCGATAGCAGTACTGTACAAAGTCAGAGACCTATTGAATGATAAAGCTCTGTATTTGTTGTATAACACAATCATTGTTCCACACTTAATCTATTGTATTGATGTTTGGGGGAATGCGTGTAAAACAATCACAAAGCCTATTTTTGTATTACAGAAAAGAGCTGTAAGAATTATCACTAGAAAGCATTACCGTCATCCATCAAGTACATTATTTTATCAACTAAAGTTATTGAAGTTCCATGATTTGGTAGACTATAATATTTTATCAGTTATGTATAGAGCTCAAAATAATGCATTACCTTTAAATATCCAAATGCATTTTGTTAAAAGACAAAGTTGTTATAATCTTAAGGGGACAGAGTTGTTTGTAAAACCACAATTCAGAACCAGTTTGAAGGGACGTTCTACCTCAATCCAGGGAATTAGATTATGGAATGGCTTGGAGAATGTAGTTAAAAATGCCAAGTCAATGTTTACATTTAAAAAAATGATCAAAACAAATGTGTTAAAAAATATATATGAAATAGCGTAATGTGTATTGTATTAGTTAGAAAATTAGAAAGAGTTAGTCATTTTGTACTGTTGGTTGAAGATTATTATTGTTTAATCTGATTGTTGGAAAAAGTTGGTTGAAGATTATTATTGTTTACATGGTTGATTATTGTTGTTTAATCTGATTGTTGGAAGTAAGGGGCAGATATAATAAGATTTATTCTTCTTTCTGCTACCTTTCATTTTTTTACATTTTGTACACAATCATTTATGAGATTGTCTTGAATTGTTTCTTTTGTAAAAAAAAAAGAACAAATTTAATAAACAAACATAAACAGATAACGTACAAAATATAAAAAAATGAAAGGTAGCAGAAAGAAGAATAAATCTGCCCCTTTTTTCAAACAATCAGATTAAACAATAATAATCTTCCACCAACAGTACAAAATGACTAACTCTTTCTAATTTTCTAACTAATACAATACACATTACGTCATTTCATATATATATATTTTAACAAATTCATTTTGATAATTTTCTTAAATGTAAACGACTTGGCATTTTTAACTACATTCTCCAAGCCATTCCATAATCTAATTAGATATGATAACATTTGGAGTTTTACCGAAAAAAATAAAAAATAAAATGGAACTCTCTTGTAATGTGATATTCTGTTTGGCGAAATTCTTTATTCATAAACAAAGAGTGCTAAAATCATCCCCAGTCTTCAACATATTTTTTATCTGAAATCCAATTATATTTAAAATCTCTGAAATGCATTGAAACATATGAATATCTAACTGAAATATTGACGGAACTGCCCACCAATACATGTTGATTCTAAATCATGTATTTAATTATTATATACCGATATATATTATTTTATTTATTTTCATTTTATGTTAATCTACCCTTATGTTCTCATTTTTAAGTCTGCCTCTAATATGCCTTCTATGTACTGTATATTCGAACTACTGTACTGTAAATTGCCATACTTGTTTGTACTTATTTTGTTGTGTTGTTAAATAAAACCTTAAAAAAAAAACTTAAAAAAAAAAAACTCTCCAAGTGCATATTATAAGATGGTCTAGTGGCAGGGCTTTTGACTACGGATCCGAAGGTCGCGGGTTCGCGCCCCGGCCACTACCCAGCTTGGGGTGTCTATGAGTGCACACCTATTTCTCCAGCTCCCCGGGCGCTTTCGGGCTGCTCACTGCACCACCTGGTAGGTGGTTGGGTTAAATGCAGAGACGAATTTCGTCTGTGTATGGGAACATACGCAGATGACAGGAATAGACATTATTATTATTATTATTATAAGCGACTTAGGGCTTGCCATTTTCTAAAGTCGCTTATTATTTGTTGAGCCGCTTGTTGTGGTTTATTGGACTTATTTTGGTTGTAAAGTCGCTTATTTGGGATTATTATTCTTTGTTCTTTATTCTTTGTCTAGAGTGACAAGACCACACTAAAATGAGCTCCAATAAGTGGGGGAAATATGGGAAAAAATATAATAAAGAATGGGAGAAAGAGCGCACACTTAAAGCATGATTCAGAGATTAAAGAAAGTTTTTGTTGACTTAGCTTACTATGAGTTTGCTGTGAATTTTCTTTTTTGTACGCATCCTTTATGATTGTACGGAAGAGCATTGCATTCACCAAATACTATAAATAAAAAAATTGACTCATGATCTCATACTTATGAGATCCTGATAAGATGTCATAATTATGAGATAATATCTCATAATTATCAGAATCAGAATCAGGTTTATTGGCCAAGTATGTTGACACACACAAGGAATTTGTTTCCGGCTGTTCGTGTCTCTCTAGAAAGTGTCTCTCTAATTATGACATCTTATCTCACAATTAAGAGATATTATCTCATAATTATGACATCTTTTCTCAAAATTATGAGATAAAATCTCATAATTATGACATTATAATGATAGTATCTCATGAGATAGTATCTCATAATTATGAGTCATATATGACTCATAATTATGAGATAGTATCTCATGAGATACTATCTCATAATTATGAGATCAGGATCTCATAATTATGAGATAATGAGTAAAAAAACTTTATTTGGTGAATGCAATGCTCTTCCGTATAATTGTCTGTTGTTGTCGTTCATTGTTGTCATCACTCTTCGTGTAAAATTCTGGGGCCTCATGTATCAACGGTGCGTACGCACAAAAAACGTGCGTACGTCACTATCCACGCAAAACTCCGTATGTATCAAAACAGAACTGAACGTGGAAATGTGCGCATTCCCACGCCAGCTCCAGGGCTGGCGTACGCACGTTTCTGTGGTTTTGGTTCCATTGGCGACACCTAGAGGTGATTCTGAGAAACTGTTCATGATGGGAGAATAATTATTATTCCCACCAAACACACATGATTAACAATTATTACATCCACATGGACGCAATTAGAATATAACCTGCAAAAAATATAAAAAACAGAAAGACTGAATAGTTCTGCACAGCTTAAATTCTTGTTTTTTGTTCATTTTTAGCTGTTTTAGCAGTTGAAGAACGTGATGCATGATGGGACAAGACGACATTCCTCTGTTGCAGGGTATATTTAAATGAAAACAACGTTTTTCTTTTTTTTAATTCATTCCAGAACACAAGAAAACTATTTTAGAAAAAAACACAAGAAATCCTCTTTTTCCTTCATTTCATGTATTGTTTCATTTCATGTTGTTCTTTCTAAATAGTTTTCTTGTGTTCTTTAAATCTGGAATGAATAAAAAAAAGAAAAGAAACGTTGTACCATGCGGGAATCGAACTGATGATGATGGGCAGCACGGTGGCACAACTGGTAGAGCTGCTGCCTCTCAGCGAGAAGGTTGCCGGTTCAAATCCCGGTCCGGGGCCTTTCTGGGTGGAGTTTGCATGTTCTCCCCGTGCATGCGTGGGTTTCCTCCGGGTACTCCGGTTTCCTCCCACAGACCAAAAAACATGCTTGTTAGGCTGATTGGTGACTCTAAATTGACCCTAGGTGTGAGTGTGAGAGTGGATGGTTGTTTGGTGTGAGTGAGACAGGTCCCTCTTGTAAATGAGTCCCCGTGACTCAACGAGGCTAGCCTGTATAAATAAAGGTTGAATGAATGAATGAATGAATGATGAGCTTTGGGACGAAAGGCGAACACGCTACCCAGTGACCTATCTAGGCATGTTAAAATAGCTTGGTCAACTTCTCATTTAAAAGTGGACGGTTTGTTGTGCGCTGAGCGTGCCAAACAAAACCTTTTTCTGTGCCTCTCTACGTCACTCAGAAGTGTCTCCAGTTCACAGTCCGTGAAGTTCCTCTTTTTTCCACGTTTCGACATGATTTGCAATAGAGCAAAGACGACATTCCTAACGTGCAGGGCATATTTAAATGAATTTGCATATTTATATGGAGGCGTGTCAAAGGCGGAGTCGGCCACTCTCTCATGTGCGCTCAATTCCACGTTGATTGTGATGTACAAAAGCAATGTGCGTGGATTTCGGCGTACGCACAGTTTGATACATCTGGATTTTTTTGTGCGTACGCAGTTTTCTGGATTTGACGTTACTTCACTTTTCAGTAAGAAATCCACGCAAGTCTTTGTACATGAGGCCCCAGGAGTACAAAGCACGTTCAGTTCAGTTTTGATACATACGGGGTTTTGCGTGGATGGTGCCGTACGCAAGGTTTTTGTGCGCACGCACGGTTGATACATGAGGCCCCTCGTCTCTAAATTAGTCCCAGAGGCTTACTGGGATTAATTTGTAAATACTGTATGCAAAATGTATTTTTATTTTTTAGAGCGGATATGTTCTTCAAAGTGTTTAGCATAATTTTGCTGTTTATATGTAATGCCATAATAAATGTATGTTTATACTGTTTAAAAACGGCCTTTGTTTTACACAATGGGGTGGGTTGAAAGTTGGGCGTGTTTTCAAAAAGAGAGTTGCTTGTTTGGGCTTGTTTTCATGGGGGCTGGTCGCTTGTTTCAGTCGCGGGATCTGGCAACACTATTAATTGCCCTGTGGCTACCATTTCTGTGGAACGAGGTCAGCCGTTTAATGGAGAATCTGTTTTGACTAAACTCAGCTCTGCCTAATAAAACTCTTAAAAAACGTACAATCTTAAAAATATCCAGATTTTTCCAACGTTCTATGGTGGCGCCTCCAGAAAGGTTTCAGACTGGTTGGGGTTGGGGTGAGGTCTGGAGGCGGACAATCTCCTGGAACAGATTTTACGATGAAAAAATTTACGAATTCATTCATTCATTCAACCTTTAGGCAGGTTAATCTCATTGAGCCTCGAGGACTCATTTACAAGAGAGACCTGTCTACAAACTACAGAATGATGACAACAGCAACAGTAGATTTTCCTTGAACAATCAACAATAGACAATCATAAGAGAGAAATACAGATTTTTTTTAACAAGTTAAAACAAAGATGTCAAAGTAGCAAAACAGACAGATTATAAGGCAGATGTAGAAAATCAAAAACCGTAACAAATCTACATTGGTTTTTGCCAGGATTACAACAGATTCTCAAAGCCATTTAGAGAAGTCAAGGTCGAGATCTTCAGATCTTTTTGTAAGATATTCCAGGAAGTACCTCAGTTATCACGGGGGTGCATTCTAGACACCCCCGCAATAGGTGAAAATCTGCAAAGTAGGGATGTTATATTTATTTTAGTGTTTATTTATATTTTATGGCTTTATATAACCTTCTTATAGGTTGCCCCCTCCTTTCTCTTTCTGACAGACAGCCTCAGAAGGAGAAAGAAGGAGATGGGGTGGGGTCTGTCTTTCCCCATCACTACTGCTCAGGGAGTGGGCCAGGCCACGGGAAATGTCCTGGTGCTCCCGATGGCCAGTCCGCTCCTCAGCACAATGCTCTGGTTGGTTGCCTTGCATCAATTAGCCAATCACATTAATATACGATCTTCTGTTGAAAACCCGTGAAAGAGTGAGTTTGCAAAAGTCAAACCCCAAAGTGGTCTGTGATCGCGACGCTGGTCAGACAAGTTGAAAACCACTGTAGTTTCTATACCAGGTCACTAGGTGGCGCTGTGATTTTTGTATTTCAACAACAGGGACATGCAGCTTTGAGGCTTTGCGTCCTCATATGCTTTACACATTTTACATGCTTGTTCATATAGAAAGTAAATAATGTGTTTCAGCTGATCCAAGAGATAGTGAAGCACGTGTTTGTATCAGAAGCTCTGATGAACTAAAGAGTGAGCAGCACAAACAGCACTCTGCTGTTGCTCATCAACTCGCACAAGTGCAGACAAGCTATTGACTGCAACCGTCTGTAGTGCACATGTGCAATTTCACATCGATGCCGGGCGTTTCCAAAAACTTCTGCTCTGAGACCTGGATTCAAAAAGTTTTAGTGTCCGAGAAAACGATTGCTCTTGTGTACACAAACAGCCGAAACACGACAAAAATGTTTCACTTAAACACGGTGTTGTGTAAATAAGACCTCAGGGCGTCACATCAATACCCAATATAAATATTGATCCAAGGTTTGGCGAGTAGCTGCGGGTCATTCACTGCACATTCCTCAAGCCCTGATAAGATCCTGTGACATCACACAACATACTGCAATATTGTATGAAACTATTCATATTACTTTTAATGTTTGACCAAAATTGGTATGATTAGTTCCTTCTCATCATCAGACAATTTTAATTCAAAACTCTGGCTTGAAAGGTGGCGGGTGATATGCATCCCTTCAAGGAATGCTAGACCTTTCGTTTAGTTGCAGAGATCTGGTCTCTAAGAGTATGAGGCCTCATGGTTCAGTGGGACTAACCTGTTTAAACAAAAGTTGAATAAAAAGATCTAGGAGGCTCTCGGTCTCTCTGGAATAGATGCAGCCCTCGTGTTTGTCACCAGGCAGGGAAACGGTGAAAACTTCCATCACTTCATGAAACGCGCTGCGGTTACTTTGTAACATGTCTGAACCTGAGTGCATATCAACTGGATGCACCTCAAGAATCAGTGAAAAATATTAAGAAGTACATGTTGATGTGTATCATGCATGTTGCTTCCATTTTCCCAGAATGCACTACGCAGAGGCGGCTCCAGGGGGGAGCTAGGGGGTGCTATAGCTCCCCCTGGAAAAGTCACAGCACCCCCTTAGCACCCCCAAGAAAATATCAGATTATTTTCTTTTTCATCTGAGTTAATATTCTTTAACATGTGGTTGTTGTGATGTTTTCCTTGCAAAACACAACTAATAAAAATTAAAAAAATCAGTGATTATATTGAGTAAATAAAACAATCTGATCCACCAGCTGAAGCCCAGAAAGATGAGTGATGCTCTCAACACTGACCCAGTAAGGAGCAGAAACTGGTGACATGATGCCTCTGGTTATGCCATTTTTAGCTAATACAACTTGATAAATCATTTCCTGGCTTGCAGTGTTAATAAATGATTTTATCTGATCACTTTAAATAACTACTTTCAACCAAAATCCAAAATAAACTGTTCATTAAAATAGTCTAACTGTATCTGAATTCATGTGTGTATAAAACTGAAATAATTCCTGTTCAAAGAGTTAATTTTGCCTTGGACAAGAGAATTAAGCCTTGACTGGTTCATTATTATTATTATCACTGAAGTAGAATATATTGATAAAGTTGTTGTTGGTCAGTAAACTGACCAGACGGTGTCCCACTTTAATGAATGAAAAATAAATAAAACAAATGTAGAGGGGCTGAGATGGAAAAGGTGTCATCCTTCTTCCTCCATCTCACTCTTCGTTATGGCTACAAGTTTCTACCCTGAGTTTGTTAGACTCATAAACCCCTATAGTCAAGAGTATCACAGTGAAAACAAATCACTGTAATACCATTTGGTTATGTGCTGCTGATCTCATGCTGCTGATCTATTTCATGTTGCTGTGTTCACTCATCCTCATCTGCTCACACGACTCATGTTCGTGCTGCTGTTGTTTGGCGCATTGTTTCGTATTAGTAGTGCTTAATGTATTTTTAATTCAGGTCTCGGATCTTTTCACCGATTTTTGTTACAATTTGTATTTTTGTTGGATGTAACTGGGACCATGTGTACATAGTTTCGTTCCACCTTATGTACCACATGTGATGTGAATGAGAGTAAATACACATTGACCTTGAAAACTGAAAGAACAAATTATCCTTCGTAGCACCCTCAGTAAAATGCTTAGCCCCCCTTACCTGCAGAAAAATATCTCTGGAGCCGCCACTGCACTACTACGATGTGTCATCCTGCCATCACTGTTACTCAAACCTTCCCTGCTGAGAATAGCGCTAACTCCTCTCTTAAATACATTTTCTTCAAAGAAAATGCAGCATGTAAGACTACTGAGCCAGGGTGGAAGGTTCTTAAATTTGTAGCGGTGACAACTGCCCCCACCCGACCCCAAACTTTTCTGTTTCCTTATAGCATCACGTCTGCAAATTACCTTGAAAACAAACCTGAAACGTTTTAGAAGAAACAGTGGAAGATTTGATTTAGGAAATAACTTTTGGCTCATGTTAACTACAAACAGAGATCTGCAAGAGATCTGTGATCTCAATGAGATTTGTCTGGCTAAATAAAGGTTAATAAATTAATGAAGGCACATTTAGAATAAATAAAGCCACGTTTAGTTAAAACATTATTCCAGGATTTAATGATGAGGTATATAGGCTTGTGTTGTAGACAATGGGTCAGGTTCACCAGTCAAAATTTTCATTATCCAAATAGTTCTTTCTGAAGGCAAACACAACACACTAACAATAAATATAAAAATGGAATGTCTTTTGGTAACACTTTACAATAAGGTACACAAGATTTGATTAACTACTAGGGAATGCTTCAGGAGCTAATGGGTAGTTAACCAGTTACTGGGGAACACACAGCCAAGCCTCATTAGGGGACTACTGGTTTGTTACCACAGAAACGGAGGATACATTATCCATGTGGATTCTGAATAAACTCTGCACCAGTGAGGTCACAGCTCATAATTGTCAAAAACCTGTTTCCTATACTGATTTTATTGTTTATTACCACTAATCAGTGGTAAGAAATTATTTCATAATCTTGTACGGCTGTCAACCACGTCTGAGCTGTGACCTTACTGGTGCAGGGTTTATTCAGAACCCACATAGAATTTCTCCTGTTCCTATAACAAACAGTAGTCCCCTAATAAGGCTTGGCTATGTGTGCCCCAGTAAGTAAGTTTCCTTTACCCATTAGTTTTTGATTACCGGTAGTTCCTCTTCGTTTACAAGGTGACAAACCAGTAGTCCCCAAATAATTGTCTGTCATCTGTGTACGATTCCCATACACAGACGAAATTCGTCTCTGCATTTAACTTAACCACCACCAGGTGGTGCAGTGAGCAGCCAGAAAGCGCCCGGGGAGCTGGAGAATTAGGTGTGCACTCATACTACTGTACACACCTTGGGGTGTCTATGAGTGCACACCTAATTCTCCAGCTCCCCGGGCGCTTTCTGGCTGCTCACTGCACCACCTGGTGGTGGTTAAGTTAAATGCAGAGACGAATTTCGTCTGTGTATGGGAAACATACACAGATGACAGAAAAAGACATTATTATTATTATAAGGCTGGGCTGTGTCCCCCAATAAGTACCGGTTAACTACCCATTAGCTCCTAATTTGTTCCTGAGGCGTTCCCTAGTAGTTAATCACATTTTGTGTACCTTATTGTAAAGTGTTACCTGTCAATCAGAGAAGTCTTTACTTGTAGAAGCCCACGCTGAAGGTCTAACCTTGGCACTCACATCCCCAACTAGGAATAATTGAAAAAGTGCAGCACAGGAACAGTGCAGCAAGAATCCTTTTTGCAGAAAGATTTGGGGAAATCCCTTAAAGAACTGCAACAGTTTTTTTTAACATGTCAAAAACCAAGCTAAACTACAATACTGTTTTAAAACCAAAAAATGTCAAGGGGCTCAAGCAATCTCCTAAAATCATCAAAACTAGTCAAGATTTTGTCAGTGTGGTACTGATATTATTTCATCCTATAAGAATGACGAGAAACAACATTTTAAACCAGTAATAAGTATACACGAGTTAAATCGTCCCTTTAATGTCTTGAAAATACCAAAACACACAGAGGCACTGCTGCATGAGCAACTCAAATTGCTTTATTCAGATTTTTTATTTTTTTCATCCATACAGCAATAGTCAATAATGGCAACAGTAAAATGTGCTTAAACAAATCGGTAGACAGAAGAGTACATTATTGTGTGGCATTTGTTAGCAGATACATAAGTGGTGGGTGCACTTCCAAGTAAAAAGCAGTCAAAGCGAACATGTGCGCTCAGCAGGGAAGAAAGAGAGACCTTGGTTGCAGCTAGAAGATTAAAGCCTGGTTTGGATAGAAATGGTGCTTTGGTTCTGTAGCGACTATACAAAGCAGCCTCGAGTGAGAAACATACCGACATACTTTTTTTTTTTTTTTTACATTCATTTTAAGAGACGGATTTGCCGCATTTTGGTGTGAAGGGCCTTCACCTGCTGAGTGCACACAGCTACGAAAAGCAGAAGCAACTGCTTGTGAGTTAGTGGGGGGGACTATCTGGACTGAACAGCTGGGGTGGACAAGTGCTACGATATTACTCTTTAAATGACGTTCGCTCTGAAACACTAGAGTAAGATGACTTGTTTTTACGGTATTATTTCTCCACACTGTGGATGTTATCTACGGCATGTATAACCTGAAACAAGCAGGATTGTGGATTTTGTAATCTGAAGGTTTTTCCTTTCTTTAAATATTTACAGTGTCCTTTGTTTTCATGCAGTCAAATCAATATATACTTTTCGTTAGGTTCATGGGTGTGCAGCATTATAAATAGACCAATTCCAATAAATGATACATGGATCTTACTGTGTCTGTTATCCTATGAGCGGCAGAGTTTTTAGCATGACATGGGGACTTTACTCCCCGGCAACATTCCCTGGCGTTACGAGCCATCTAGAAAATAAGACTTAAAGCGCATAGCTTTCTCTGAATGCATTGGCCAAAAAAAAAAACTAGTGCCCTTCTTCGCAAGCAAAATTTAGCTGGACTCCTAATTTATGAATTTAAATTAATCTAACAAAATTCCTTATAATTATAGATCTTTTTTTTTCTTATTCAAAATAATATCTCAATATGATACACTGTTTTTTTCTCTCTGTTCATTTTTACTATATACAGAAGTGCAAAAGGTAAACCTTCGTCCCTTAGGTTAGAACTCATGATCTGCAGCATTTCGGACTCCTCCTCAAGCGGAAAAGTCTTTGCTTTCTCGCTCCGAACATCACTCTCACTGCTCGTTTTGGCCTGACTTTCAGGGCAAACTTAATATTTAAACAGAAAGTACATAACTCTTTGAAATGGATACAGTAGAAAATAAATTGTACTCTAAAAACATGGACAGCCTATAAGTCAACACAACATAGTATTTTCAAATGTGACTTTTTACAAGGAGATTTTGACGTTTCTCACACACCCACAGTTGATCTTGTTTCCTTGTATCAAAATGTTTCTCGTCGATTTCATTAACTGACAATATAAGATCAACTGACAATATAAGATCAACCGAGAGAGACATCCAGCTAAATGAACGAAGTGAATATTTAACACGTCATCATTTATATGGTTTGAAAAAGTTATGAATGTCATAATATCTTAACATCTATGACTATATGAATGTTGTCAAGTAATATTATAGTAAGGCAAAAAAAAAGTAAAATCTAAAAACTACTATCTCAAAGAGATTTAAAACCTTAAGTAGTACATAACACATAAATTCAATGAAATTTCAAAGAGTAAATAATCCTTTTACAGAAAGAAAATAAAAGATGGAAAGCAGTTTGTGAGAACTATAAAACATCATTGGTGTTTTTTTAATTAAATTTTCTCGTTTTACCTGCTCGGTGATTGAAAAGACGTTTGATCGGGCGCAGACCCATTCATTGTAATCTAAGGCTTCGTTAGTCACGATAACAATCAGTTAAGATAAAACACACACATCTTTAAAAACATAAAAGGGAAACAGTCATAAAACACAGAAAAATACAAGGTGATAAACACGTTTTCCTTAATTGTTTAAGCCTCGAACGAGATGTTTTTAAAATCTAAAATGAATAAGACTCAAGAGAAAAAAAAACTGTGCTTTGGTTTTCTAGTCGGATGTAGAAGCTGATTAAAACCTCCGTTTCTTTATTTAAAAATAAATCAGAGCATGTGGCGAACTTGTTTTTCTGCTAAAAAACGAGGGTTAATTCAGGATGGATTGAAAAAATAAAGCGGGGTGACAGGACAAATTCAAGTGCACATGTGGTTTGAATGACCTAAAAGACCTGTGGGTCTGTCGTTTTTAATTTCCCATCGACACACGGCTCAACACTGCTTCTTGGAGACACAGTGTTCGAGCGGCTCCTAAAAAAAAAGGGAAACAAGGTAACGCGACCCACACCCTATGCATCACCAGGTTTTAGAGTCGACGGACTTGATTCACAACTTAATCATGACTAAAACAAAACACTAGTTTATTAAAAGATACGAGAAACCTTAGAAAACCCTCAATTCTGATTAAAAACTTAACAGTCAAACTAATTTGATTAAAACAAACTCATTTAGGACAGTCAAAACAAATTTTTTTTTAAAAGCACTCACAATGAAAAATTAGAAAACAAATCAATACAAAAAAATAAAAAGAGCCATACAATTTTTTTTACCTTCGGTAAACAAATAACACTGCTGAGATAACACTCTGTTTTATTTTATTTAGCTGTATGGTCTTGATGGCACAAGACAAGGTGAGAGAAGCTAGCCTGGCTGTGCTTTCAAGGTACACAGGTATGTTGGTTCACCCAGAACATTCATTATGTCCAAGACCCTCATTTCGACATCTAGTTTCACTAGTCGCCGTAAAACACAATACTGTACACAACTATTGTATTTGGCAAAGAAAACGAAAATCCAATAAAATTATTGTGCCTTTCAGATTTCAATCAAATTCAAGGTGCATATTTGTGTTTCTCTTGTAAACTATGAAATATGGCTATTGAATAAAAAATAAAAAAAGTAAAGCAGAAAAAAGTAAAATAAAAAAATCTCTTACTCTACTAACGTACCAGCACTTGATGTTTGTCTCATGTAACAACAACGCTCTTGACCCTCTGCACATGCAGTGATGATAATGACTGAGTGCTATGATTCAGTTCGACGCAGAGGTATCGTGTGAACGTTCCCCACTGACCCCCGGCGCCGTCTTATCTTCTTCTCTCGGCTGGACGTTGAATTTGACAGCCAATTCTTCTGGGTACTGATATGTGGGAAGATGGCACAGATCACGTGGCGTGTTCTCGATGTTTACAAGTGTGATGAGACCACTGCTGTGGGCCGGCTAAAAGATGGCACACTCTCCTTTTTCCCTCACTTCTTGACATTCTGAAGGTTACGTACATAAAGGCTTAACTCTTTTGGCTTGGACGGTGCCAGCAAACATTCATTTGATCTGTAAGACATAATGGAGTTGAAATAAGTTTAGGAGCTTAAAGCATCATACAAACAGCACGGTCTGGACCAGGACTAAATAAAACGGTCATCCATCCATCCACTTTTTTAACCTGCTTTATCCTTTCTGGGTCATGGGGAGTTGGTGACAGTGGTGTAGTCTACGTGATACTCGGGCATACAGACTATATCCACCAGAAAATCTTGAGAATTTCAGTATACCCACTTAAAAGTGCCCAAATTATACATGACATATCATTAGACACGTGTGATTGATATGTTAAATGGCAGTTAAACGCTTCCGTAACAATCTATTGGTATGCAGAGCTTTGCTTTGATGCCGTTTTATAAATCCTATCATCCTATGACATGTTTTTAATACAAAGCCAACTGTTGCACAAAGTTTGTTGTTCATTATTTCAAATATAAGCATCAGAGACATTTGGAAATGTTCAATCTGCTTAAAAATCTAAATAAATTGATGATTGCATTGTAATAACTGATGTACTTTGGTTTCTAAGCACAGTATACCCACTACAAAAATGTAGACTACACCACTGGTTGGTACTTATCTCCAGCAGTCACTGTGCAAGAGGCGGGGGACACCCTGGACATGTTGCATGTCCATCAAAGGGACACAGACAAACAAGACAAATATTCACACTCTCACTCACATCTAGGGACAATTTAGTTACCAATAAACCTAAAATGCATGTTTTTTGTTGTGTGGGAGGAAACCGGAATACTGTACCCGGAGAAAACCCACACATGCACAGAGAACATTGTATTGTATTAGTTAGAAAATTAGAAAGAGTTATTCATTTTGTACTGTCACTGGAATATTATTATGGTTTAAACTGATTGTTTGAAAAAAAGGGGCAGATATAATAAGATTTATTCTTCTTTCTGCTACCTTTCATTTTTTTATATTTTGTACGTTATCATTTATGGGATTGTCTTGTATTGTGTTTTTTGTAAAAAAAAAAAAAAAAGAACAAATTTAATAAACATAAACATAAACATGCAAACTCCACCTAGAAAGCCTGGGAGGCGAACCTGCGCCCTTCTCGCTGTAAGACGAGAGCTCTAACAACTGCGCCATTGTCCTGTCCTCATAAAATGTTCAATTTCATAGCTAACATGAGTCACACAGGAAAAACAACAACAACTTGTAATAAATAAAAGAACACAATGACTGAAATAGAAACTCACTGTTCTTGAGAGGAACTACATTTGAGTCAAGTACTTGTGACTACTCAGATGATCTGCAGATATTATTGGAATCTGGGGGTAGAAAAGAGACAGCAAATGAAGCATGGCAAACCGAATGCAGAGAAAACGGGCGCTGGCCTCAGAACAGACAAAGATCAGCAGAATTTAACCACATCCTCTCACAATAACATGAGTTCTCTGCTGCAAAGACACAAAGACAAGAAAATGGAACGAGCAATTTGGCTATCGATGCATAGCTAATTCAGGTGATGTCCAAAAAAAAGAGACATTGGAATCAACACACAATTGTGGGTAGCAGGGAAGGGAAGAGGATGGTTAAAGGAAGGGGGAAGATGAGAGGGCGGACGGGAAACTGTCAGTTAGGTGACTTCCCCCATGCAAATTTAAGTCCTCCATGTTGTTGACCTGCACAGCTCAGTAAAATAGAAACTACCATAGTTGTAGTGATGTGTTGATTCACCCTAAATTTGTACTATAGTAGCTAGGAAGTTCGACTGTGTGGAAATCTACTTTTAAATTGGTTTTAGAAATTTTCTGATGGTAATATGAGGACGTCCAGTTTTTAAACAAAAAGAAAAAAAAACATGGTTAAAGCTTTGCTTTATGAACCGGAAGCTGCTGCTGCTGCTGCTGCAAAAAAAAAAAAAAACAGACAAAAAAAGTAAGCCAAGCAGCAGAGGGCAAAGATAGCGACTGTTGCACAAGCTGTGCAAATGGCTCAAAAAAATAAAAAAATGACAACAGAACTACCTCATACATACCAATTGCATGTATTCGTTGGTAGTCAACTTTGATAAGGAAGAGTCCTCAAAATGGGAAAGGACAAAAATCAGGGTTACAACGAGGACACACATTAAATACACATTAGATATTTCAAGAAAGGTAACTGTGCTTGTAGATAAAACTAAAGTATGTTGAAAAGAACTAGTTGTAATGTGGTAAAGACATTTAAAATGACATGTTGGACTCAAGTGTAGGCCAACAAGAGGAGTACTGCTTTTTACAAAACCCAGCTCTCGTAAGACACACGCATTCCAAATGTCAATGTGCACTAAAAGATAACATGAAAGACAAGAGAGAA
>JBBPBX010000558.1:77962-90788 GCA_038048925.1 Garcialebias charrua
TAGATAGATAGATAGATAGATAGATAGATAGATAGATAGACAGATAGATAGATAGATAGATAGATAGATAGATAGATAGATAGATAGATAGATAGATAGATAGATAGATAGATAGATAGATAGATAGATAGATAGATAGATAGATAGATAGATAGATAGATAGATAGATAGATAGATAGATAGATAGATAGATAGATAGATAAGATAGATAGATAGATAGATAGATAGATAGATAGATAGATAGAGATAGATAGATAGAATAGATAGATAGATAGATAGATAGATAGATAGATAGATAGATAGATAGATAGATAGATAGATAGATAGATAGAGATAGATAGATAGATAGATAGATAGATAGATAGATAGATAGATAGATAGATAGATAGATAGATAGATAGATAGATAGATAGATAGATAGAGATAGATAGATAGATAGATAGATAGATAGATAGATAGATAGATAGATAGATAGATAGATAGATAGATAGATAGATAGATAGATAGATAGATGATAGATATAGATTGATGGATGGATGGATAGATAGATATAGATTGATGGATGGATGGATAGAGTGAGGTGGCAGAGGTGCAAACCTGATTGGTGGAGGCAGTTGCGAAGGGAACGCTTGTGGCAGATGTGTTGGCTGCAGACACAGTGCCTGGAGTACCACCGTGCATCATGGGAACTTTTTTGGAGGGAAAATCATGTAAGCATAAATACACAGAGGAGCAGAGGAGCCACAGACACAACAGGCAAACCAAAAATAATAATACAAATAAATAAGAAGGAGAAGGACAGAAGGACGCTGAAAGGAATTTGATGTAACTTGTCCTCCTGCTCCTCTGCAGTTAAGTCTTGTTTTGATGCAGTTACAGCTTTGCTTTCTTGGTAAAAATATGAAATCCATCTTCAAAGGTTTCCACTAAAATATGACCCAATAATCTATGTCAGCACAAGTCTTAAGAATAAAGTATATCAGAGGAGATAAAGAGGAAAGTTATAATAGAACCCCTTTAGTAGTTTTTACTGTTTTTAAAGATACAGTATCAGGTTAGATCAGCCAAAACTAATTCACAACAAGCATGAGACAAAGTGTTCAAGCAGTTTATAGTAAGTCTACACAGAGAATCAAGCAAAAAAAAGGTCAGTTCAACTAAGACTGTAATCAACTATATCAATGAAGATAATTAACAAAAACTAATAACTCTATTTGTCTTTCTTATCTCTTAACTAAAACTGCATTTACGCCACAAAAATCACAGATTAGATATAAAAACAGCACAAAAACATTCACTGGACAGTTTAATGTTGATGATCACTGATCAGTGACTTACAGACATGAGGTTACAAAGAACTGAAGAAAGAAAGCTGGAACCTACCAATGCTGGCTGCAGGTGTCATGCACAAAATTGAGCCTGCCCATCATGCAGTGCAACAGGAAGTGGATTGGGTAGGGGAGAGAAATCAAAACAGCCCATCACAAGATTTGTTAGGGTGAAAGGGAGAGATAATGTAAGAGGGGGGGAAAAGGTTAATATTTATTCAACACAGACACCAATGAGTGGAGAGTTGAAGTGGTGAACTCATCACAGAGCAGGTCGAGTCTGAACTCAGATTTCTGTCCCAAGTATAATGCATATGAGATATTTTACTAACAGTGGTAGTAAAGTTACATATTAAATGTCTTGAGTGTTAAACATCGTGTACAAACCCAAGCAGTAAGAGGAAAAGGAAATGTTTAAAGAAACTTGACTTTCTGTTTATCATCAATGTGAGGCACAAGAGATTTCTGAAACTATCAATGTCCATTGATTCAAAGACCCCCAGACCATTGAGTGATCACATCGAGGACAATTTTATTTAACAACATCAAAGTTCACGCTCTATAATCCAGGTAAAAAAATCCAACGAAGTTCGGTCAGGTCATCTGGACAGTTTCTTTTGTTGTTCAGATGTTTCATCCTACATCCAAAGGACTTCTTCAGCCCGAGGAGCCACAACAAACTCAGGCCCTGTACACACGTAGCCTGGTGTTTGAAAAACGAATATTTGCACACAAAAAATATCTCTGTCCATACATGTTCGAATATTTAAAATGTTTGTTTACATGTCCCGTTTTTTTCACCACAGAACGTTGTAAAGTTGTAATGAATATGCTGAACCCATAGGTGGCAGTGTAGTGCTGTCACAACCCTTCAACTCATGCAGCCACACTTCCTGTTATTTATTTATTTATTTTCTTTCGTTTGTGTGGACAGACCGTGAGGTTGAACTACTATTAAATACCGTGTTGGAGTACAAAATTAATAAAACGCAGGAAAATGTCGACTAGGAATCATGTCAGAGCAGGTATGTTGACTTTTTAGTGCTTTTTTTAGAGCATTATGTGACGTGAGTGCCGCTCCAGCTGGACCGGCAGAACCAGTTTTGCCGGTCCAGCTGGAGCAGAAAGCTCCGTTCTGAAAGTCCACAAGCAGACTCGAAAACGGAGAGTTCTCAAATCTTCACTTTGGCCGGAGTTTTGTTATTATTCGTTTATAGTTACATCAACCGGCGTTCACGTGTGGATGAAAGGCTAAACCGCATGCTAAACTGTTCGGTTTTACAGATAAACGGCTACGTGTGTACAGGGCCTCAGTCCCATAGTGGAGCAACCAGTTTGCTGGTGATAAGATGGTTTCTGGGGCCCACCCTCTCCCCCGTCGACTCCTCTGAAGCAGCCATAGCCAAAGCAGTTCAAATGACCAGATGACCTGACTGAACTTTGTTGGGACTTTGTTACCTGGATTATTGAGCATGAACTTTGATGTTTTGAACCACTTTGGCTATGGCTGCCTCAGAGGAGTAGATGGGGGAGAGGGTGGGCCCCAGAAACAATCTTATCACCATCAAACTGGTTGGTCCGCTATGTGAGTGTGCTGCTTGTGGGACTGAGTTTGTTGTGGCTCCTCGGACTGATGAAGTCCTTTGGATGAAGGACGAAATGTAAAAAAAAAAAAAACGTCCAGGTGACCTGACTGAACTTTGTTGGATTTATTTAACAACCTTCTAAACGTCTTTAGTTTAATCACTAGTCTGAAAAGTAAGTTATAACATCTACTAGGAGGTACTGTATAAGTAGCCATTTGTAGTTGTATTAAGGAAATTAGTAGGCAAAGAGAGATACAAACCCCTCTTTAATTCCCCGAGGCCATGCAGTGCCATACAAAGCATAAAACATGTTTTTTAACCATTTTAGGCAAAAACTACATTAAATCACTTTGCACATGTAAAATCTTTTTTTAACTTGATGTGAAAGGTATCTATCCAAAGTAGTTATTTATCTTGGTCTAAGGGGAAAAAGACAATTTCTAAACAATTTATGTTGAAAGTGTGTTGTGTTGCTGCCAAACCCCAGCCAAGCAAGGAGGCGTTAGACTGATCCAGCTATCATCCACTGGCTGATTGTTTTGAGAGCCATACCTGATGGGAGGAAAGCAGCCTGATGCTGAAACTGCATGCTGGCCAGGGCTTGTTGGTACTGGAGCATGCTGGCGTTAAACATGGCAGTGGCCCCGTTGGCCTTCTCCAGGGCTGCCCGCTTTGGGAGGGGAGCCATGACATTAGGGTTGATGCCCTGCCCATCCAGATGGAGGGAGGATCCGTGACAAAGGAAGAAAAATAAAAAGTAGAGACAGAAGGAGGTGTGTGGAGTAGAAAGAGAGAGGGTGTGTTAGAGAGGCAAAAACAGGAAAGAAAACAAAAGAGGTTCATACGTTAGAGGACATCAGAGTCACAGTTTGTGTGTACAACAATTTCTATATCGTATCATCAGTAGCAAGCAAGCAGCAATCTGACACAATTACTACACAAGCAGGAGCATGATGCCTACTGGAGCTATGTGCTGACAGGCATTTATATATACATGTACTGTATATACATTTAAAAGCTTATTAACTTTGTACGCCTATGGCTGACTAACAAGCAAGCATTAACGTTTAAAACAGCGAGGCTGCTAACAAGGTGGAACAGATAATAAGCACCAAGAAAGGGAGGCTGCACTGCTAGCTCCATGATAAAACTGTGTAAGCCATGTTTAAGTGATGGTTCACTCTTGGGGATAAAAATGTCAAAAATGGTTTAAGGCCAAGAGAGATGAAAACTTTATTTTTAACCACTTCACACAGGGGGGGTTGATCTTGGCATTAGGCCATTCCTGAGGTCAGAGCATCTACGAGATCTGGAGACGAGTGAACTATCATTTGAACTGTGATAACCTGTTAAGGTGGGACCACTCCTATATGGTTAAAGACTTTTTATCTCTTAGCCCCACCCCGTATTCATTAAGACATGCGATAAGAACATAGACATGCACACGTTTGATTGAGCTGCTCCACAATACTAACATTTAGACAGAAGATTGAAGCCATGCCACCACCATTGAAGCTCTACTTCTCTAGCCCTCGCTAACTACTGTTAAATAGGCTGCAGGTGATGAACTGGTTGTAGCTCCTCGCTGCCAACTCTTTGTAGCTTGAGCTCGAAAGGCCACAACCATTTCATCCCAAGCAGGAGAAAAGAACAGACGTTGCAGTGAGACAAACACGTGTAGCTAAGTAATCTGGTTAAAACACTGCTGTACAACAAAGCCACATGCATGACAAGCTAAAAGGTGAAAGGTCATAGTACCAGGTCAAAGGTTGCGTCGAGGGGTCGCTTCAGTGATTTGACAGCCGACTGAGTCTTAATTAGCAGGCAGCGAGCACATGACGGCAATGGGCCAATGGGGTTCAAGCGCATTAACATAAACCAGCAAGCAGAGGTGCATCATGGGGGCAGCAGTGCAGTTTTGGGTATAGGTGAGAAAAAAACAAAACAAATAAAAAAAACAAATCATTGGAATGCAGTATACAAAGGGGATAACAAGGCTAAGGCATGCACAGTGTGGACACTAGAGCTCTGCTACTCAACAGTTAAATGATCCTCGAGGATAACAAACAACTACCACGCTACATTGATTATTCTCGCACAAGAAAAAGTGAAAACAGCAACGAAGAAAGATTATTTAATCATTACTTTGAGTGAGTCTCACGAACAGACAGCAGACTATACAGAAGTACATTTCACAAAAGTTCCACTGTGCATTAAGTGGTCAGCTAACATTTAACCCACAAGGCCTCTGTTTCACTGCGAAAGCAGGTAAATAACTGTGATCAATAGACAAGCGCACTGCTATATTTAATGGTGGCGTTACTGCAGGAAAGGACTGGAAGCACAATGGATCCTTTTTTATGTCGAGAGGAAGAGAAGTTATTGATAGGAAGAACAGAAACAATAGAGTCGTTAAAAAAAAAGTCAGAGAGGAAGAACTTGACCTCTGTTGTCTAACGGATGAAAATAATCTGAATGTGTTTGTCGAATTGGAAAGAAAAACTCTTGACATGACAGTAAAAATGGTCACAGTCTATCTGAGCTTTTTTCATTCAATCCAGTACCGAGCAGGTTTTGACTAAACCGACACGCAGGCTTTTTAAGTTAGACCAGGCGAAAGCAGAACTTCAAATGCCACCTTGACAGCAAGAAAACCCTGAGCATGATTTAAGTCTTATTGTAAATGTTATAATTTCACAAGACAGTACCTCAACCTGTTGTCTTGGTTTAAATGAGTGACCTGACCTACAAAAGCTGCTCACCATGGCTGCGGCTGCTGTGGCCTGGTTCACCTGATGCTGGGTGGCCTTAATTTTGGCCTGCAGATGAGTCGGAGGGTGAAAGTACTTGCACTTTTCCCTGGAGCACCGACCCTTGATGTAGTCCATGCATACGGTGACCGTGTTGTCGTTGGTGTCGATCATGGTGCTGTCTGCAGGGTGAGCGAAGCGACACTCGCCTTCGCCTCGAGCACAGTTTCCTCTCTGGTACTCCCGACACACCTAGCAACGACACGAGTGTAAAAAGGTTAACCTGCAGATAAGGTTAGACACAGAGTTTTATCCTTTTGTGTTTTGTATATGTTTTCAATTTCAGTTAAATTGCCACATTTTACTTATTCATTTTAAAGGAAGTAAAATTACTTTTTTTCCACTTAGTTTTATTATAGATAACACGAAATTGTCAAAATCTGAATTGAATTCAAAATCTTACTTCTAAACTACAAAACCCTCAACAACCTAGCTCCATCTTATATTAGAGATCTTATTGTTCCATATTTTCCTAACAGAGCACGTCACTCTCAGACTGCAGGCTTACTTGCGGTTCCTAGAGTTTCCAAGAGCAGAATGGGAGGAAGATCTTTCAGTTATCAGGCTCCTCTCTTGTGGAACCAACTTCCTGTTTCTGTCCATGAGGCTGACACATGGTCCAGTTTTAAGACTGGTCTTAAGATTTTCCTTTTTGATAAATCCTATAGTTAAGGTTGGCTTGTTATGCTGCTATAGGCTTAGACTACTGGAGGACAAACTGACCTAATTTCCTTAAATTAATTGTTAAAATTGATTATTTTTAATTTGATACTATTTCTATCTTAACATGTTTGGTGCTATATACATAAAATATAAATCCACTATGTGCTTTTCAGAGAAAAAGCAATAGCTAAATAAATACTGTAATAATAATAAAACAAAAATTCAAATGTGATCAATATAAATTTAAATAAAACACTTTTAATAAAAGCAAATGGCAGTTAAAAACAAGAAGTTAAAAACGGTTCAACAAACACAGGAAGAACTGAATAAAATGAGCAGCACACAAGCAGATTACGGTAATATGGAGAGAGCGTCATAATAAAAAAAATAACTAAAAGAAAGACAAATAATGGTCAACTTCCTGTTTAACCACAACAAGTCATCAGGTTCTGAACTGTATCCATAAAATATTTGTGCTAAAACTAAATTTTCTGAATAAAAACTCCTTATTTGCTGAATAAAAACTCCTTCAAAGTGAACAACTGAGATACTAGAAAGTTCTGGAGAAACTTTGACGGGGGCTGCCAGGCTGTTGCCAGACATCTTGAATCAAAATGGCTCCAAATGTTAATCAGTTCTAGAGATACATCTGATAAATACTTTCTATGAGTTTCAAACAGTACCAACAGTGAGTATGTTTTCATCAGATTCTAAATCATGTGACTTGACAGCAGCAGTTTGTGTGAGGAGTGTTCTCCCATTCATTTTCAATGGGGAAATATGGCAACTTTGTTAGCAAAATACATCGCCATGGTAACTCCGATTGCTTAGAAAAGTAATAGCACACATCTCTGAGTCGGGCCGGTCGTTTTGATATAACTTTTGTGGGGGTTCACTTTGTGGTTCGGTCCGTATTAAAGTTGAAAAAGATAACTTTTTCTGGTGTAGAATAATAAGTGGGCAGTAACCAACTAGTTCCTGGATTTGGAGATTCATTACGTCTTTGTTCGCAAATTACGTTGCCATGGTAAGTCGAAATGCCAATAAAAGTAATAGCACACATCAGGGGGCCGAGCCAGTCGTTTTGATATAACTTTTGTGGGGGTAGACATTGTGGTTCGGGCCGCATTAACGCTCGACGACAATGTAGACACACGTTCGAGCACAATAACAATAGGTGGCTTCCATGCATTTACATGCAATGGCAGCCCCCAATTACAAAATGTAAATCCAAAACACGTGTCAGGTCTGAGGAGGAGACAGCAGAGGGCAGCACGTTCTTTTTCATTTGAGCTGTCAGGTCATTTTTCTACCAACACAGTCTTACTTTTCAGTACATGGTTTGCATAGAAATAAAACATGTTAAAATGCAGTAGATCTTTCTACTGCAGTTGAACCAACATGATTTCGGTGTACATTTTTATCGTAGCAAATTGATAAAAAAAATAAAATAAATCTTGCAGCTATTGTGCGTTCACTTCAGTTGTTAAAACCGTTGACATATTTTTCATACAAATGAAGAATCATGAAAGTTCAAACGGATGAAAGTGTCATGGCATTTGTTACGTGTGTTTGTCCAAATAACAAACTCGACTGGAACAAAACTAAAAAATAACTACCGGTATTCCAATAAAAAACAGATCTTAGATAATGATTGAAGTCAAACTATGATGAAATATTGTATTCATTAGCCTTATTTCCCCCTTTTGATTTCACTTAAGTTTATACTATTGCCCTTGCATTAGTGTATTAATATTACAGTTCAGGTTTAAGTACAGGTAGTCCCCGACTTACGAGTGAGTTCCGTACCTACGGGCCGCTCGTATGTCGAAAATTCGTAAGTAGGATCACAAAAATGTTTTTTTTTTTTTTTATAAATGAATACATGTACAGTACTGTACAGTCACCAAGCACTTAGCCTATCCTAACACAATTTTTAAAGATGAAGGAGTGAGTTGAATTGTCTCCCTTTCACATAAAGGGAGCTAGCTTCCTTTATGGGAATGGAGCCTGCAGGGAGGAGGGAGACAATTCAACTCACTCCATCTTTAAAAACTGTGTTAGGATAGGCTAAGCGCTCAATGGTGACTGTACAGTACTGTACATGTATTTATTTATAAAAAAAATAAAAAAAATAATAATGTTTTTTTTTATATGAGATGCATATTCGTAAGTCCGGAACCTCGTATGTCGATGTGCTCGTGAGTCGAGGACTACCTGTAGAATAAGATCCTAAACAACCTTTACCCTTCATACGAACTCTTTCTTATTATAATCAAGTCTCTGGCTAACAGAAAAACACAAGAAAATAAGATTTATTTTTTAAAGTTTAGAAGCATTTTGGGAGGATACCCCTAATCTTTATTACACAAAGCATCCTCACATCAAAATTAAAATGGGTTGTTGCCATTTGTTTGTTACCTCAAGTCTGTCTGTTCTCAACAGCTTCTGAGCTGCAGCAGCGTTGGGGACCTGGCTGACGTTGGGGCTGGAGGCCATGAGGACGGGGGTGCTGGACATGATCTCCGGAGGCATCAAGCTCGGAGACATGGGGCTCAGGTAGGGATTAAAGGCTGCTGCTGCGCTGGCGTTAGTAGCCAGGCCTGGCGTCATCTGGAATATAGACTGGAGGCAGAAAGAAGGAAAATGTAGGGCAGTGGATAAAATGTTTGCACAATCCCCAAGGATTCTGGGTGAGGAAAACAACAACAACAAAAAACACAAAAATAAAGAAAATAGAATCTATAGGCTGACAGAGCAACATGGAGAAAGCACAGTCTAAAGAGGGAGTGTTTTAAATGTTTGTGGCCTCACCATGGACAGTAGCTCGGGTGTGTTCATACGTGTGTGTCCTCTCACCATAGGGGGTAGCTGTGTGCCGGGCATCATTGCATTGGCGAGCTGCATCTGCTGGGCCAGCATGGCCATATTCTTCTGCTGGATCAGATTGTTCCTGCCATTGATCTCTAGCTGGGTCTTTAGATGGGGAGGGGGGTGCAGGTACTTGCAGTTCTCCCTGGAACAACGGCCCTGAGAGAACAAAACAAGAAGCGACAGTGGTTTTTTTTATTTTATCAGTGAGCTTTTCAAAAACCACAGTTAAGCTCCTGAGGAGCAGGTACAGATTTTGTTTGAATAACCAGGTGGAGTTCACTCACACATTCCTAAAACTCTGGCAAGATTTGTTCATTTGCCTCAAAGAACAGCGAAGTTTGTTAATCTTTGAATACTGGTGAAACTACCGGTAATCATTTCAACGAGTCTTGTCTGTACTTGGTGTTTCTTGTTAAATTGCTAATACAGGCATGCTGATGCCCCAAGGAGTACAACTGCTGGACGTGTCATCAGTGTGGGCATGTTAGCGTCAAACTTTGAGTTTAAACACCATTAAATGTAACATTAACTGAGAAATGTCTAACTCATTATAGCTGGATCTTGCGTTATAAAAGACGTGCGGTCCTCTGTTTTCAGTGTCAGACTGTCAAATTCCCATTAGGTCTGGAGTCAGTCCATCACTAATTGTTAACGACTTGCTATTTCGGTCTGTCTCAGCTGGGACGTGTGTGCACGTATGTCCCCTTGCCCCAGGGGGGTCAGGAGTGATACTGCAGTGCTTTTCTCCAGCCTTTAAGTTTAGCTACAGTACATGTCAAGTGACACTAAAAATATTGTGCACCCACATGATGGGTCTATATTTTATCCGGAGTCGTTCAGAGGTCACACAACAAACCATCTGAATACGGTAATTATTTCAGACAGGTATCACTTCCTGCTGCCTGCTGCATGCATAAGCTTATACGTACAGTACTTTCAGTTCAAGTGGTCCTGCTAGACGTTTTGTCACACACAAGTTTATATTCTAACGCTAGCAAAAGAGCATGCTCGTTGGGACTGTGCTCTAATAGATAATGGCAGAAACACAGAAGACAAACATGAAAATGTACACACAAGCATGTTCACAATGCAAGAAAGCAGAGTATTTACTTTCAGCCTGCTGGTACAGCTGATCTGACTGTGGCATCTATGCTCTCCCTATGTTCGTTTTTGCAAACAAACTTATAAATATATTTAATTTTGATTTTAAATTGATTTAAACTTCGCGCCGTGTTTATTCATGGGAAATCCGATTTCACGCGAACGCAGCATATGTGACGTAAGGAGACGTAGAAGCAGTCTGCGTCTGTCAGCAGCTTGCCTGCAGCTCGCCTTTTTTTTTTTTACTTGACAAATGCTGTTACGTTGTGTCGCCTTTGGGTGTTCTAATATCATCAGTGAACAAGTGAGCCTTTTCACTTTCCCAAAAGAAGAAATACTTCATCTAGAATGGAATAAATAAAGCTGCCACCCCCCCTCGGAGCCCTCCTCGCTTCCTGATAAGGTAAAAATCAAATAAATACAGGTGCAGACCTAAATTAGAACCTGCTGTTTCTTGTTCATCTAACTGTCTGCTTCCCAAACTGAAGACATGTAGCTCAAATATTCACTTAGATTGATAAAATCGTCGGGTTTTAAATTGTCCGTCCTTGTATGTAAATGCAAAACCGGAGCCCTCTACGTCTCGTTACGTCACACGTTCGCGTGAAATCGGATTTCCCATCAATAAACACGGCGCGAAGTTTAAAATCAATTTTAAAATCAAAATTAAATATATTTACAAGTTTGTTTGCAAAAACGAACATAGTTGAATGATAAAACATATACATGTAGTGCAATATGATGCATAGTTACAAGATGTCAGTGCAGCTTTAAAAACTTAAGGTCAAAACCTTTGTAGCATATTAATAAGTTAAACCAGTAAAAAAAAAAATCTACGTCAGCAGGCGCACTGACCTGACAGTAATGTTTACATGTAGCAGAAAATCTGAGAGCACAGTTCCAGTTTCTAATTTACAGAGTTAAATAGTGTCTGCTCCTATTGGCTTTCTCACAAAAAGCTCAAGCAACATTCCTGAAATCAAGCAACGCAGCTCCCATGTTGAAAAGTGGACACGCAGCATCTCCTGCAGCATCTTCTGAGGAACAACATACTGCAGTTCAGTGATCCTCTGTTGAAGAGCTTATTATCCTCCTCGGGGATGAATGCATGTGTAGTCCACATGTTAAACCAGTTATAGTTTAAATACTGCTGCCTTTCAGCGGTTGTGACGAGCGCCTGTCAGAAAACCAGTTCACACCTGAGTCTGGAGCCAGCAGCGAGGATCCAGTCGGGCCCTGAGGTTCCTCAGGCTGCGTCGAGCCGGGGAGGGCCTCGAGAACAGGACCCCTTCTGAAGACTCGGGGCTGTGGCTGCCCTCGCTGGTGCTGGAGCTGCTGCTGGAGGTGGAGCTGGAGCAGGAGAGCGTGGTCTGCGTGCTGCGCTGCGACCGAGGCGAGCGGGCGGAGATGGGGAGAGGAGCGAGAAGCGAGGAGGCGGGAGGCTGGCACGGGCAGTGGAAGGTTCCTCCTCCTCCGTAGCCCCTTCCTTGAAGGGTGCTGAGCTTGGCGTCCAGCGAAAGCGTGCGTGGCCTGTGAGCATAGTGGGAAGGCGAGAAGTTTGACGAGGGCTCGGGCCAGCCTCGGTGGTGACAGCAGGGGCTGGTGCTGCCGTGGCTGTCGCTGTCCGACGTCAAGCTGGCGTCTGAGGACAGCAGGCCGAGGCGCGGGCAGCGAGCGGGGCTCACGGGGCGACGAGGGCTGCAGGGGCTGTGGCCAGGCGGGCGACAAGTACACTGATGAGAGAAGGCAGCGGGTCTTGTACCGTTCTCCTCGAACACAGACATCCAGGTGGGAGACGTGCCCAGCTGGCTGCGGAGCTCCAGCTCCTGCATCCTCCGAGCCAAGATGTCCGACACGGTGCTGCTCAGGTCGTCAGGCGAGTCAATAACTGCAGGAAGAGGCAGCAAACATCAGCATTACTGTACACAGCTGGAGAGGAGGAAGATATCTGATCAAATCAGTCTTTTGGAAATTAAAAAAGATTTTTTTGGGGGGATTTGCAAAAGTGATGAGTTACAAATCAATTTAAGTGTAAATCTATATACAGGTAGTCCCCGACTTACGAGCGCTCTGACCTACGAGCGTCCGGACTTACGAGCTGGCGAAAGAGAAGTAAATTTGTAAAAAATACAGCACTTTTTTGTGTTTTTAGATGAAAGTGTGTTAGCTAACCGTTTGGAAACACGTTTCCGACCATGTTTATGAACTAATATGAACGTTTTTGATGAAAAACGAGTGTTCGTAGTAGCGCTAGCATAAATGTTCCAACTTACGAGCGAAAATCCGGACTTACGAGAACACGTGCTTCGTGTTCCAACTTACGAATTTTCGTGTTACGAGCAACTCGCAGGAACGGAACTCGCTCGTAAGTCGGGGACTACCTGTAGATGTAAATAAATAAATAATAGTTTTGCGAATCATGAAATGCAACCTTCGACTTAAAATACAAAAGGCTTATGTTGAA
>JBBPBX010000558.1:98240-119545 GCA_038048925.1 Garcialebias charrua
CCGCTGTATCATCTGCAAACTTAACAATATGACAGCCTGGAAGTGTGGCTGTACAATCATATGTGAGCAGAGTGAACAGAAGGGGGCTCAGCACACATCCCTGAGGAGAGCCAGTGCTGAGGGTTATGGTGGAGGAGGAGAAGTTGTGGATCTTCACGGACTGTGGTCTGTCTGTTAAGAAGTCTAGTACCCAGTTACAAATAGAGGGGCTTAGTCCAAGTGTAGATAGTTTGTCTATCAGAGTTTGGGGGATCATGGTGTTGAAGGCAGATGTGAAGTCCACAAAGAGCAGACGCACGTATGAGTCCTTCTGATCCAGGTGGGTGAGAGCAGTGTGGACCACGGAAGAAATGGCGTCCTCTGTTGATCGGTTCTCACGGTATGCGTATTGATGAGGGTCCTCGTTGATGTTGACGGTTGCCTTGATGTGGGACATGACCAGTTTCTCAAAACATTTAGCGACTATCGGGGTGAGGGCCACCGGTCTATAGTCATTCAGACCAGTCACTGTGGAGCTCTTTGGGACTGGGATGATGGTCGCGGTCTTCAGGCAGGTGGGAACTGACTCCAGTGCAAGTGAGGTGGTGAAGATGTCAGCCAGCACCTCACAGAGCTGGTCCGCACATTCCTTCAGAACTTTCCCTGGGATGTTGTCTGGTCCGGTTGCTTTATGAGGATTAATCTTTCTGAGACTGCCTCTCACTTCTGCTGCGGTCACTCTGAGATGCTCTTCATCTGGTGATGAGGTGAGTCTGGTGCTAGCAGGTCTGTTTGGATCATCAAAACGTGCATAAAACTTATTGAGGGCATCAGGCAGAGATGGGTCCCTGGGGCATTGTTTGTTTTTGCCTTTGTAATCTGTTATGCATTTAATACCCTTCCACATGCTCCGTGGGTCTTGTGAGGTGAACTGTCCACAGATTGATGGAGGCTGCCACTCACCGTGGGTCTTGTGAGGTGAACTGTCCCTCGATCCTCTGTGCATACGTGGCCTTGGCCTTCTTAATGCCATCCTTCAGTTCATTCCTGCTCTTTCTCAGCTCCACTTTATCTGTATTATTTGTTCCTATTTTTGGTATAAATATCAAACGATGCAAAAAATTTGATACAATAAGGAACCTAAAATTATTGTTTTAAATAAATGTTCCATTTGTTTACATTGTTGTTTATTCTTTTCAGCTTGTTAGTTACAAAACTGAAACTAAATTTATGACCATTTTAATAGAAAAATCGTTTCTGAATGAAAAATCGTTTCTGAATGAAAAATCGATTTTGGATCGAATCGTGACACCAAAAAAAATCGGAATCGAATCGATTCTCCAGACACTGAGAGATTCGCACCCCTAATTCTAACACATGCATGCATGTACGCACACACACACATCAGTGTGTGTGCTAAAATGGGATGTGCAAAGAGACACACACTCTCCCTCCCCCACTCTCCGCCTGCAGGCTCCAAAACAAAGCACCTGAGTGTGAAAAAGACTGGCAGCTGCAGAGGGTGTCATGAAGCGCAGCTGTGAAACTTTACAGTGCACGGAGGGGCCAGTGAATAAAACACAAGACGCGTGTCTGTCGCCGGCTCTGAACGCTCGTTAGACCCACATCATTACAGCTGTGCGCAGCAGTCACACTACGTATTTATTACTGCGACCTTGACGACTGCCGGCCGTCAGAGAGCGAGGAAGAACAGAGAGAGGAGGAGGAGGAAGATGCAGTTTACAGTATAGGAAATTATCAAAACGTGAGACGGCGATGACAAAACACGTACACACAAAAACCAGACAGATGGTAGTTATGGCACGAGACGCAGAACGCCGTGAGGGCACAGATTGATGGAGGCTGCCACTCACCATTGCCCGAAATAGTGAGGTCATGTGTGCGAAAGCCGTCCAGGATATGAGACAGCGACAGGCTGGTGTGAGCCAGGAGGTGGTACTTAGGGCCCCTGCCGACACACAGGAAAGCATCGTTTTCAGTATGAGTTTTTAAAAACATGCTAGCATAAATGCTACTCAAGCTGAACGTACGGCACAGAGGGAACTGGCAGCAGGAGAGGGGACGCCCCCCCGTTGCTCACGGGACTACACAGTCCGGGCTCCATGGCTGCTTTGAGCTTCTTCCCTGCTGATCGCCCCAGCGAGGAGCTCAGCTTGCTGGCCAGTTTCCGCGGCGTGCTTCCTGCAGAATAGTCGTCCTCTGTGCAGCAGCTGTACAGCTCGACACGGAGCTCGAATCCTGGGCTGGCTTTGTCACTGCAGATGGACACACACACACACACACTAACAGTTACTATCAAAAAGTACTACTGATACTACCAACGTGGAATTTTAAACCCACTGACAACATTTTGGGCATAAATGTTAAATGTAGACTAGGGCTGAACAATTAATTGCATTTGCAATAATATCGCAATATGATAAAATGAGATTTTCTAATCGCGAAGGCTGCAATTTGACTGGTCACGTGACACAAATCTTTAACAACACTTAAAAAAAAAACACCACAAAGACATTTACGATGGTTGCATGGCTAGAATGACAACAACCAGTGCTTCAACTTCAAGTAAACAAAGTATCAGCCGACAGGGATCACTGACCGAACTGTTTGAACTTCAAACAGTAATTTTTTATATCTAATTTTTTTTATATTGTCATGTGTCATGACAATATAAACATGTCATGTGAAGTTCAGACAGTAGTTAGGAAGTTCATTTAACTTTTTTACTATTATGCTTATGAAACAAGAAAAAATAGAAATGGTGAAAAGAAAAGGCATAGATTTGTTTGCTTTATTGTTATCTCTGCTTAGTGGTTAAGGGGAGTGGATTTTGTTGTCTTTCCCATCATGCTTAGCATTTTTTTAGTTTTTCCAGCTGAACCATGAGTGAGAAGGACATGTGTGTGGTATAGACCTGCCTCCTGTGTGCTGTTAAAGTTTGTAAGTTTCCTGTTGTAAAGCTCAAGAGTGTCTTCATTGGGTACATCTCACACAATGTTAAAATTAATAGTCTCAGTACAAAAATTTCATTATACAGATCCACATACCTGAACGGTATCGGATCGGGAAAGTATCGGTATCGACCGATACCCAGTTTTTAAGTATCGGTATCGGATTAGAAGTGAGAAATGTGGATCGGTGCATCCCTAGTTTTAACAGAACTAAATACTTTTTTTTTTTCCAATTATGAGACGGACAACCTTGTCCCTTTGACTGTGTTTTATTTCTTGTTTATGTTCAACTTTGTGATACGTTTCATTCAACAGCATATTTTAGACTGAAGGCTGGAACCACCGCTGCTGACAGGTCATAAACAGTAACGACTGATTACTTACAACACGATTGTGTTGTCAAAGCAAATATCTGTGAGCGTTCGGTCCACTATCACCATGTCTGTGTCAAAGATCTCTCCTCCGAGCTGCAGCAGGCAGAACACAGCACACCGATGAAGCTCTACAAAACAAGAGACAGAACAAAACAAATAATTTAAAAAAGGGGGACTTTGAACAAAATGAGAAACGTGGAAGAAATGGATTTATGAGACAGTTGGAAAACTCATTCAGCTGCATGACTTGAAAAGTAATTTGCAGCTCCAGAATGGCATCACTTTCTGTGTGAAGGATGGACGCTGTAAGAAAGTGTTGAAGCCAGAGGCTGGTGTAGACGGGACGTTGAACCTGAGCAGGTGAAGCATGACACAAAACCAGCAGCTCTTATAAACTCTGTGTCTGTTAGATTCAGTTCAGAGGGCGGTGCGCTGAGAATCACACAAAACTGCTAATTGGCTATTTGTTGTATAAACTAAAGCCTAACGGAGGATTACAGCATCTCGTACTTTGAAACTAAATTAAATTAGGGAATAAACATGACTTAAGGAAACTTCCCATTAAGGTACAACTGTTCTCACAAATCCATCTGCCAATAAAAAAAATACTGCAGCACGTCTGTAAAAGTATTATAACAAGCTGCTTCGTTGTGCGTTGTTGCAAATATTTCTCATGTTTCTTGAGTTCATTTTTATGTTTAGGCTGTGCAGATTAATTCAGGCTGCCAGGGGACTGAGCACTGAGAATATTAAAAATGGCCGCACAGGAGTCGACTTTATCCAATTGGTGAGGAACATAGAGGCAATCGGAAAATTTGTCATTTTATCACTGAATTCTAAAATGAAAGAAAATGGAACAAGACTCGATAGAGTAACTTTCCACAAGAACGCAGAGGAGGGTTCATTAAATACACGACAGATTCTGTCTGCCTCTTGTTATACCTTCTGCTTGATTGATGACACCATTCCGTGGGTCCTGCTGCTTCTTAGAGCTAAGATGCAAAGCTAGCAAAACTGAATCATTAGCTCAGGCTGTGTCACGTGACTAAAAGACAACACGAGTAAAATGCAGAAATCCATGGTAAAGCTGCAACAGATGATAAAGATCAGCTCCTGGAACTGATACTGGGAAAAAAAAAAAGGTCTGTCTAGACGTTCTGCACATGTCAGCTGGACGTCTCTGAGGTTAATATCATTTTAAAGGAACACTCTAGAGGTCTGCAACATGTTGCTCTTTGGTCCCTCTGTGGTGGCTCTTTCAGGCTTTGACCAAAACTGACATAAAACTGAAAAGTATTGGTTGTTACTGTGATAATCTGTGTTCTTTCTTTAGATTTTTTTATGTTTCATGTTCCTGTGAGTCTTCCCCAGTGTTTTTCCGTTCATGTACCAACGCTCCACATTTCACCTGCTCCCAATCCCATTCACCCCAGGTGTTCGTCAGTATATCTCTTTAGTGTCCCTTTAAGTTTAGCGTTGTTTTTTTTTACTGCTCATCTGTGCATTGTGCTTTCCTACCCTACCCTATTCATGCCCCGTTCAACCGTGTCTTCTTCGTGTTCAATAATTATGTAAGCTCTGCTGCCGCTTCAGCCTTTGTTTTAAGACCTATTGTTAATAAATTAGAATTCTTTATTTTATCTTCAAGTTCCCCGTGTCTGTCTGCACCTTGGGTTCAGAAAAAAAAAGGTTTCAGACCTCTGCTCGAGAAAGTGATGAAAGTTGGTTTTTGTTCTCGAGTCACACAGAAGACGCCAACCAACCACTTCCCCCTAAAGGCCGCAGTATAGCTCTGCGTTTTGCCGAACGCCGCTCTACGCGCGCGTTCTGCGCGCAGGCAGTTCACAGTACTGTATAGCTCTGCGTTCGTTCTCGCGTTAATGCTCGCGTTTTCGCTCCAAATACTTGACGTCATTTGAGCAACAGCAGGGCGGAGCGTTTACCTACGGGACAAATTGAGGTCGCTGATTGGTCATTTGCTGACACGCCTACTGAATTGATTGACAGGTGGGGTGGGGAAAAAAAAGGCACTTCACACAGCTTCTGCCGCAGCGGTGTTCTGTGTTTATATGTTAATAAAAAGTTCTAAAAATAAAAACAGGGAGCGCTGGTCCAGCACACCAGAACACCAGGAAATCTGCAGAACCTCGCGCAGCCACGTTGGACATGAGTTTAATTCGCTCGTGACAAATTCATTCATTTCTCATCATTTCAGTCATGGAGTCAGTGGAGGAGGAAGCGATCACTTGACTTTTGGCAAAAACAAAAACAAAAGAAAAGTCCAGATCAGGGATGAAGAAGAGGAATTTAATACATTTGTGTTTCATACAAAACAGTCCGGCGCCGGGCAGTTTATTGTGTGACAAGGCGCCTCGCGTACGCGGCCGTAAAATTTGAGCTTTGCGCGTTCGTGCCCTGCGGGGCTACGCTTGTGCCTCTGCGTACGTACGGCGTACAGCGGCGTACTGCCGTACGCAGAGCTATACCGGGGCCTTAATGCCACCATGAACAAGTAATCTGTGAATACACACGCAGTGGCTCCTCACCTCCTTTGTTCTTGAAGTACTCTGTGTCTTTCCACATGAGAGGGATCCGAAGATCTGGAAATACAACAGACAGAAGATTAGACCACAGAAATGTAAATCACCTCCAACTGACGCACATGGTGTGTATGTGTGTGTGTGTGTGTGTGTGTGTTTGCCCATGCAGCTTTCAGTCACTGGCACAAGTTATCTACAATTAATTACAAACAGTGTGTGTGTGTGGTCTGCAGATGTGTAGCAGATATGCAGCTGAGCTCCTCATAAACCTCATCATCTCACAACGCTGCTCATCCATCTTTCACAAACACCCTTTTACCTTACATACCTGAGATGGCGACTGTTCCCTTGCACGGGAGCCTTTCGTCCATCGGCCCTGCGTCCGACGACCTGCGTGGGGCGTTCTGCATCACCTGAGCCTCCTTCATCCTCTGCAGCTCCGACATGTAGGCCATGATGCGAGTGCTGCACGTCTGCAGGCTCTTCGCCGCCTCCAACGCTTGTTCCCTTTGCGAGCAGGCAGCCAGCAGCTTGCAGGCTCCGTCTCGCATCCGGATCTCATGGTCGATCTTCTTCTGAATATCACTGTCCTGCGAGGACAAGACGCGAGGTTACAGTCACAGATTGAAGAGTGGATAACTAGAAGGGATCAATGAATGGGTCTGGTGTTCAGGGTTCAAGCTTCACTCTGTCAGCAAATACAAACACGCTGTGCCCAAGACCTGAACTGTGGACAGAATAAATCCCATGATTCAGAAGGGCAAGAGGAAATCGAAAAGAATCAAACAAAGAGCAGGCAAAGGTGAAGCCATTAAGCGTTTGGCAAACAGTCTTCTTCAGACAGAAAATCTAACTTTTTTTTTTAGTTTAGGACCCGAAGCTTCACACTGATGGATTTTGTCTGTTTGTCTTCTCCAGTGAGAAATTTGCCAGAGTAAACTAATCTCCTGTTGCCTTTTCCCCAGTCAAAAAATAAGCATGTTTTCCCTACTCCACTCCAATATTTGTTATACATTGCCCCCTCCATCTTTGACTAATTCATATTTGTTATACATTACCCCCTCCATCTTTGACTAATTCATAAGATTTTTTTTTAAACATTCATTTCTCATTTCCTGCAGCCTTCACTCTCATTCGTTCTGCTTCAGCATCTCTTCAGCGTCTGCTCTGAGCAGAAACTCAGCAGAAGATGAATCAAGATTTTTCAACATAAAAAATATCCTGCTATCAGATACTTGAATACATTAGACGTCAAAATAAGGATTTATCCCATTCTTTTTTTTTTCTTTTTTTTTCTGGGATACAACTGTTAATTCTGCACAGTGGCTGCTCAATCGATATAAATCCCACATGGATCCATTTATAATGTCTGCAGTCAGAACAACCAAAACATTACTAAGAAAGTTTTCTCCAAAGTCTGTGCAGAAGCAATTGACACTGCACACACAGCCCAAGTCAGTGAATTATGTCAAATATAATGAAAGCAATGACCATTTAGTCATTTTTAAAAAACATACTTTGAGGTAAAACGAGCAGCTTCGGATGTTATCAGTCCATTAAATGCCTGTTATTAGTTGTTATCATCCACATATGTAGCGGTGAAACTGCCCCACCTACCTAGGTTTAAAGGTTATTATCGTTATTATCGCTGATAATAGGCAGCGTCTCGCCAGGGTAAACCAGGAAGTGTCTTTTTTTTTTACAACTTATATACTGTAACCATTTTCCTAAACCTAACCTTACACCTGATCCAGAGAACCAACACTAAACTTAACCCACTTACCCTTGTGCCTAAACCTAACCAAGACTGTAAACCAAACACCAGACCCTTTACTCTAAACCTAAACACGTGAAGCTATTATGAGTCGCTAACAAAGCTAAACGGAGCCTATTGTCATCGCTACCAACTCTTAACAACGTACCTTTCAACCTACTAGGAGGTACAAGAGAGGCAGTCTGACTGCTATTTAATGGTTGATAATGTTCGAAGCGGGTGGGTAAAACACAGTAGCACTGTGTTAAGTATAAACGCTGCTGTAACTTGATTTTATAACGGAAGAATTCTGTTTTCAAGCTCAAATGTAACTTTTTTACAAGTTGATTGACCTTTTTATTATCAATGCTAACAGCTGTTTAAACTGAAAATAGTCCAAAGGAAGAAAAGCAACGTAGATCTGCAGACAGTTTTTAATCGAACACGTGATTTTCATGTTACTTGACATTAGGGCTGAACAATTAATTGCATTTGCAATAATATCGCAATCTGATAAAACAAGATTTTTGAATCACAAAGGCTGCAATTTGACTGGTTCCGTGATCTGGTTACGTGGCTTGTGAGGGAGCAGAGTGGAGCGGAGCAGAGCAAGGAGCAGGAGAAGTCAACACTGCGATGTAAGTGGTTGCACAATGGCATCAGGCTCAACAGAAGCTGATACACGTGAAAGTTTGGTACCAAAGAGGGGCAGCATGTCTGTTGTTTGGAATTATTTTTACTAGGCATGTAACGGTTGTAGTTGGTGTACCGAACCGAAAAGGTACGGAGGTGGACCGAACCGAACGTGCTGTACCGAAACGGTTATTTTTTCACTCATTGAATGTTAATATGTGCGCCGCGGAACAAAATTTCCTGGGCGCGTTTCAGCACGGAGCTATTATCTCGCAGCACGCGCAGCATTAGCCGTTAGCTTCTCGCTGCGGTTTCCTGTTTGTTAACGTTATGGTTTTCTTGTTAAAAGACGAGCGCACAAAGCTGTGTGTGTGGACGTTTTTTCATGAAGACTGGATCTGCAGCAGCAACACGTCTAACGTGAACGCGCTGGAAACTACGTCATCAGAACGTGAACGAGCTGTTACAAAGTACGCTAACCACACAGCTGCATTTAAACAACTTCTACAAAGTGCGCTAACAACACAGCTGCATTTAAACAACTTCATCAGGTAATTTAGATGGGTCCAGATCAATAACACAAACTGTATGAGTTTTTAAAGCTCTGAATCTAAGTCTGAAAGTTTTTAATGCACAGTTGATCCTTGCTATGAGACATCCATCACGTCAACACTTAAGTCAAAAAGTTCAGCTCTTTATGAAAAAACTAAAACTGATGGTCAACAAGTCCTGGAGCTGATTTAAACCCTGCCCTGATGATGAGTGAGATATTCAACCGTTCAAGAGGTATTGTTATTTTATTATAATTATTATTTATAATTTATTATTATTTAAAATTATAATCTTATTAACTTATTTTTTTACCTCTGTGTTTTATTTCCAGTATTTCCAGTTACAGAGGTAGCTGCTCTCCTTCCACTTCAGGGAAATCCACCAGAGATCACCTGCTGCAGCTAAGAAGTGTGTGATGACTGAATTGAACTCTGGAACTGTTCCAGGACCAGTCCCACCAAGAAGAGGTTGTGAGTAATGAGGACAAATACAGCCACACTGGTGCTACTGGACAAAAACTTTATTAGTTAAGATTGTAAACAGTCTGTTGCTGCTTATTGTTCTGGTTCTGACTGTTATTGTATTCATTAAGATTTTTATTATTTTTAATATAATTTATTTATTGTAGAGTGCTGTTTATTTAAAATATCATCCAAATGGGTCACTTTTATTTATTACTACAATACAATACAAACATATTTTTGGCATATTTTCAAAATAAACATTTTGTAAGTCTTTATTTTGTCTTTTTTTTTTTGTACCGAAAATAAACCGAAAATAAACCGAACCGAGCCCTCCTTGTAATTGAACCGAACCGAAATGTGATTTTAGCGTACCGTTACACCCCTAATTTTTACTACAAAAAAGAAGACGCTGCGTAACGACATGTATTGTACAGAACCTGCCTTGCTGCTGTTGCTACCTCTCGAGGTCACACCACAAATCTTAACACCACAAAGCCATTTACAATAGTTGCATGGTTAGAATGCCAACGATCAGTGCTTCAGCTACAACTACGCAAAGTACCAGCCGACAGGTAACTGACCAAACTGTTTGAAGGTATTACTCCATATGAACATAATTCGAAATGGCACGCAGAAATAACTCGAGCAATAATGGAGTTCGTAGAGAAATAAATTATGCAGATTAATATAGTGACCAAGCCTGGGTTATCAGCTTTGGTTAACCCAATGGACAAATGGAACAGAATGCCCTTGCGCACACATTTTCACCAAGTTGCTATCCCGGAGCTATACAAAAAAATGCAGAAACAGAGTTGCAGCAGAGCTGAAAACAGTAGGGGTGCAGGAAAAAAATAATCGATTTATTTTTAATTTTTAAGAATCGATTTTCTTAGTCCTGGCTATTCAGAATCGATTCTAAAAGCCCCAAAATCGATTTAGAAAAAAATCGATTTTGAAAAAAAAGAATGTGTTATTTATTTTATTTTTACATTAAAACCTATAAGATAAAGAAAATAAAACCATATCTCATTGTATATGAAAGAATACATCAAATGAAAGGTGGCAGAAAGAAAAAGAAATCTGACCCGAACCAGTGACCTCCAGGACCCGATAAGGATAAAGCGGGTAAAGATGATGGATAGATGGCTTTTGTTGAAAAGATTTACCAAACAAATCTTTTAAACAAAATCCATCCATACACATTTGAAACATGGATGAATGCAATATGATTTTGAAGTCTATTTTATTTTGAGTTAAATGTTTATGCAATACAGTAGGCTGAAATCTTTGTTTACGTTTGTATTTTGAATTATTTGTGATGGACTGGAGACATGTCCAGGGTGTCCCCTGCCTCTCGCACAGTGACTGCTGGATATAGGCACCAGTGACCTCCGGGACCCGATTAAAGCTGCTGCATTCTATTCATATACCCATCTGCTCTGTATTTATACTGTATTATTTGACATTATTAATGTTTGCTACAAGCATACATTATTGTTTTAAATAAATGTTTTATTTGTTTACATTATTGTTTAATCTTTTCATGATTTCAATTGAAAATTGTTTCAGAATTGAAAATCGATTCTGAATCGAAAATCGATCCTGGAATGAAAATGGTTTTAGAATCGAAAATCGATTTTTAATCGAATCGGTGCATCAAAAATCGGAATCGAATCGATTCTCCAGACACTCAAGAGATTCGCACCCCTAGAAAACTGGAGTTTTTTGCAACCAAAACATATTTATTGTTTGTGTTCGATGAAAAATATACGAGAAGAAGATATTGAAAAATAATCACACGTTAAATCACAATATTGAGGTTAAAAAAAATTGCAAGTAAATTTTCCATAATCGCTCAGCCCTACTCGACATGCCAAAGGTAAACGCCATGCTTTAAAAAGCAACGTTGGGAAAATGAGGAGCATTCTAGTAGTTCTGTGCTGCGGTTTTTCATGGCGGATGAAGTCAAAGTCAAAGTCAACTTTATTGTCAGAACTGCAATATGTACAGGACATACACAGGATTGAAATTGCGTTTCTCTCAGTCCCTCGGTGCAACAGTAACCATTCAAACACTAAAACACTAAAACATTTAATAATGAAAGAACATCTCACAACTGCAAGAGCAGACGTCTTCACTACTAGTGGAGCATGAGTCCAGCTTTAGAGTGACCTGCTGGGAGGATGCTTTATATTTAGAGCAGCTAAATTAACAGGCTTCTCCTTCTGGGCATCTCAGAATAGAGCAGCCTAAATCTGACTTTAACCCACGTGTCGGACTGTTGGTGAGGCTTAGACAGCGCAGCAAGCTGACACTTTCACTCCAGCGACGTATGCGTGACAAACACACACCAAAACTTTGCATGACCTTTCAACAAATGCGCACAGGCACAGATAAACAACCACACATACACACTCTCAGTGTGTGTTCAGAGTGGCAGGTGTTGGACCAGTGGGTACTGCCAGAGAGGACGACTGCCTGCATGTTGTTTGTGTGGGGGAAGAGGAGAGGGGGATCCAGCAGGGACCCAGAAGAGATGTGATGCTGTCAGAGGAGACAAGAGGGGGGCGTGAGGGGGAGTAGAGGGGAAGGTGTGGACAGGTTGACAGAGGGAAAAGGTCAAGGCCGAGGGACATTTGTAGAGGAAAGAAGTCGAAACATGAAACAAGTTGTCTGCTGCATGCACATCAGTTGCCAAGGTGGTGAAGCATCACACTTCATACATGAGCAGATGTGGAGACATCTGGGAGAGTAATTTTCTCACAGAACCAAAGAAGAGTTATGGATTTATGAAGACAGGATGGTTTCTTTTAAAATTGGACCATCAGTCAAATACGGTTTAGGATTATACATTTACAAGTGTCGTGGTCTTGTCATCCTGAGGTTGCGGGTTCGAGCCCAGGTCGCGTCAGGAAGGGCACCCGGCGTAAAACAAATTTCGTGCGAGTTTCCTCGCAGTGGATAAAGGGAGCAGCCAAAACTTACTTTTATTTTTCTTTAAACACAAAAATTTGAAATCTAACTTCTCTAAAGGCTTTCTCCCGTTTTATTCCAACACCCACAAACCAAAGCCTAATGTTTACACTTTGCTTATTTTAAATCAAAACCTTGGACTTCTATATTCATTCAACCTTTATTTACACAGGTTAATCCCGTTGAGCCTCCGGGACTCATTTACAAGAGATTTTAACAAAGAGTGATGACAACAGTGGACAATGACGACAACCATAGACAATCATAAAGGATGCATACAAATCAAAAAAAAATTTCAAACAAATGAAAATAAAATGGTAATTAAAAGGATTATTAAAAGGAAAAGTAGCAACAAAAAAACAGTTAAAAGAAAAACTAAATAGCTAAAATATCAAATGTTCAAGTGCTCAAATATTTCCAGAGTTGCATTTAAAGGTTCAGTATGCAGTTTCTGTAGAACTGCAGCACTTAGAAATATTTTCAACAGGCAAAGCATTCTGATCCCTCCCCCTCAGAGCCATATGTGGCTCTGCCCCCTTGTGGTCTGTTGAATTTCAAATTCAAGCTCTGTTTTTATTGGCTGATTCAAATTCAAGCTCTGTTTTTATTGGCTGGTTACAAACTCTGTTTTTATTGGCTGGAAAATGGCGGGTCACCTTTTCTTTTTAGAAATGCTTATTTACCACCTGGAGAAGCAAGGGGACAATATTTTTTTTAATTTTTTTTCAGAGATTACCTGGCTAACATCAGTCTGTCAGGAGGTAGTGACAGAGTGAAGAAATATGTTCATAAAAAAAGCTACATACTGAAGCTTTAACAGCACTGTGCATGCATACTACTGATGGGAGCTTTCAGCAGGTGATTTCATGCATCAGTAGGCAACAGATGGTCACCTTTTTGTCTCTGTTGGTTGTATTGATCCTTGTTCTTCAAGGGTAGGGTGTGTGTGTGTGTGTGTATGTGTGTGTGTGTGTGTGGGGGTGGGGGGCTCGTCACAAAGCAACTAGCACAGGACTACGCAAACATTCCCACAAACAACACTCCTGGGCATTGACGCCGCTGCAGATGGTGTTTAATGGTTTGTTTACAATGTGTTGTTCTGCATGACTAGCCTTTCCTGTGGAGACCACTGACTCCTTGACCTCTGACCCCGATCACCTAATGGGCCAGACGCCTGCTGTTACAGCATAAAGTCAGCCCTTAGGGCGAGACTTAACGTATAGATTAGTCAAATCATGTTAAATCAAAGAACCCGGCAGTCATTGATACAGTACCGTATATTTTTTACATATAGATTCAGCATTTGACTCTTTTTGAATAAACTGTAAAGCATCATTTGCACTAAAATTACATTCATTTCAAATGTGGCTAAATTACCATGGTAAAATGCTAAATTAAGAAAGCAAGTACCGTATTTTCCGCCGTACACGTCGCACCGCCGTACACGTCGCATATGTCCAATTATATAATAAAGTGGAAAAATCCATAAACGTGTCGCACCTCCGTATACGTCGCATCTATTATGCGTCACCGCTGACGCGTCGCGTATGTTACGCGTCAGCGTTGACAACCCGGAAATGTGGGCCGGTGTTTTGCCGAAAATGGATTGGCTGCCAAATGGCCACAGGAGCGTGCACGGAAGGACTTTAACAAGATTAACACTTGAAAACAATTATTTGTTTGCTGAAAATTATAGCAAAGGTGCGTCTGAGCTGAACTTTTCCTTAATAAATGCACATAATGGTAAAATCAGCTGAATTAAAAAAATAGTTTTGCTACGTCTGTGCTGCGAAGCGTGCACGCACAGCGAGCGGATACACTTCATTTCTTTAAAATATAACAAGATAAACACCTAAAAAATATATTTGTTTGCTGACATAGTAAAAGTGTGTCTGAGATGAACTTTTCCTTTAAAAATGAACGTAATTGTCAAATCAGCTGGATTTAAATTGTTTCGCTTTGACGGTCTTCCAAACGTGCGCATGCGCTGCGAAAACCTTCATCTCTTTAAAATTTAACAAGATAAACACCTGAAAAATACATTTGTTTGCTGACATTATAGTAAAGGTGTGTCTCAGCTGAACTTTTCAATGCACTTTGACGGTTAAAACATGGCAAAATGAAGCCGACGAAATAAAGCGGCTTTAAAATTACTACACGCTCACCCGCCCATAATGATGACATAAACACCTATTTATTTATTTATTTTAATTCAAGCCCATTGAATTCTTCATCCTCTGTGTCGCTGGTGAAGAGTTCTGCCAACTCCTGAGGTAACACATAGTTCATACTAGAGGCTGACATTTTTTCGGGAATCCCACGGGTCTTGTGATTCCCACGGGATTCCTGTGGGATGGGAATCGAGTTAACTGTTATTCACGTGATTGGGACGGTACAGGATCGAAAGTTAACGGGAGCAGACGGGAGCGGGAGTCGTGACAAAAAAAAAAATGTCGCCATTTTGTAGTTCTCTTTCCCCCAGCTTGCACTGTAACGCAAGTTAAAAGAACTACATGACCCAGAAGGCAACGGTACTTCCGGCCACTGCTTTCGCCGGAATTCAAAGAGTAGCAGCAATGGAGGGAGTAAAGACGAGCGGAGAATCCGATGTGGTTAAAGTTGATTTGCAACGCAAAGTAAGAACTAACGATATTTCTATTAAGCTCACAGAATTGGCAGGAAAGTCGCAAATATTAACGAACTTTGCGAGAGTTGAGTGTGACGGTGTTAACACGCTGTATGCCGCTTGTAAGACGTGCTTAGTTTTAGTCAAGTACACCAGTGAGTCTATGTTGGGGTTTATTCAATTAACTGACCTCCAAATGAGCTAAAAACAGAGACTAAGGTGGTCCTCTGCAGGAAAATCTATAGAGATCACAGGCCATGTACTACGTTTTGTGCTCTTTAGTGATTTAATTTATTTTTTGTTTACATTAAGGCAAAATATGCCTCCCTCTACTGCCACAGATGAACTGTTTCTGTTGCTATATCTATTTAAATCAAACTGCAAAACACAAAGTAGCCTAATCTTAAAAACATTGTGGTGAAGATTAGATCAAATTAATTGTATTTCTTACGAGTAAATTAGGAAGAAAAGATGGGAGCGGTACAGGAGCGGGAGTCATTTTGAATGGGAGCGGGATGGGAGTGGGAGTCATTGCACCAGGAGTGGGACGGGACAGGAATTAATTTTTTACTCAAGCCTGGGAGTGGGACGGGACAGGATTATTTTCTGTGGGAGTGGGACGGGACAGGAGTAGAAATTCACTCCCGTGTCACCCTCTAGTTCATACCTCCAGCGAGCAGGAGGCCGTGCTGCGACAGAGTGAGTCCGACCAGATGTGTCTGCTGTCCGACACATGATCTGGGAACGGTCGGTGGACCCTAGCGGACGAAAGTGGTACTGCTCCATTTTTTTCGTCAGAATGAATGGAAACGGTCTAGGGATGTGCCGATCGATCGGAAACCGATCAATCGTCACCGATAATCATTAAAGCGGATGTGATCGGCTTTTGCCTTCAATTACCGATCACAGAGCCTGTGATGCGAAGTTTGCTAACTGCAAAACGTGCGACGAAAAAGTACCTCGTGGAAGAATTTCAACGAAGTCCTTCAACACAACAAACCTAATTCGTCATTAAAATGTTTTAATACGTTTTAATAACTTACCAAAAGCCGTCTGCCAGCGCCGCCATAAGCAACACCTGTTAGCATGTAGCCCCACCGAGTAGCCCCACCGAGTCCGCTCCGCTGCGCAGTTACGGGCAGTCCAGTTTAGCTGCGGCTTCAAAAAGGCTGTCGGCTTTGTTATTCCAAGTTAGCTGGGTGTCCCCCGATATCTTCTGCTTCCAGTCCGACATCGAGGCGAGCTCCAGGAACCTCTGATCGCACAAAGCCGGCTGTCTGCTGCAGGTCCGGTTTAGCATGTTAGCCTTAGCTCATACCATGAGCTGCTGTAGGAGCGCTCGGCGGAGCGATCGCGGCTGCTGCTCCAGTCCTGAGACATTCACAGAGTTCAGGGAGTGTTTCCAGTTAATTTATCCGTATGAGGCATCCTCTTATGGGAGAAACAGTCCTCCAAAAGCCGAGTGCCGAGTGTGGAACTGAATGTAAAATGGCGGAGGCGGTATTTCCTGGTTCTTCTTCTTCTTCTATAGAGTTGAATGGCGGTTGGCGAACTCATATTAAGCGCATTACCGCCACCTGGTTCCCGCAGGAAGTTGTTCAAAAAAGCACGAAATTATTTAAAAATAATAATAATGATACTTTACGTATTTATAAAGCCATTTGTAAAAACAGCCAACAGTGCAGCTTTAAGTAGCAAATGGGGTATTTTAGTTTTTTATATGAAGTAATAGATGTGTTTTTTTTTAAAAAACAATAAAAAACCTTTTTTTTTATTGAAAGTTAGTAAGGTAAACATTTTTCTTTGATAATGCAGTTGATAATTACTTTTATTTACTTTGTTCTCTGAAATAAATTAGTAAAAATATGTTTTTGTCTGAATTATGGTGATTTTATGGTTCTGAAAATAACATGAGTGCTGCTTCTGGCTACAAGATCTGAAAAGTTTTCAGATCTTGTAGCCAGAAGCAGCACTCATAAATTACAGGTAAGCCATTTGATCGGTGATCGGTGATCGGTTTATGTGATCGGCTCACATATAGGCAATCGGTAATTGTGATCGGTATCGGTGATCGTCACACATAGGTGATCGGTATCGGTATCGGTTTCAAAAAACCTGATCGGCACATCCCTAAAACGGTCATATCTCAGCCAAAAATTGGTCTAAAAATATGGGGGGGAAAAAAATCCATAAATATATTGCTTTGCCGTATAAGTCGCAAGACATGCAAATTAGGCAAAAAACTGCTACTTGTAGGCCGAAAAGTACGGTGTGTTAAAATTATTACAGGAAATTTTGTTTTGTGAGCATGCGACCAGATGATGTTGGAAATTAGTTCAAGACACCAGAGTCCCAAACTGAGGCCTCACAGAGCCTCCAAGCATGAGGGCATATTTTTTGTCTCGTTGGGAACAAGCGTGTTAACAATATCCTGTCCTCCAATGTCATCTGTGAGAGGACAGTTCTCTGTTTTTATCTGCTCACTACATCCTCTTGTCACTTCTGTTTTGATGAGTTTGTGAACAGACAGAGCACCACAGCTGTTGGGTCAACTATAAAACAAAGTTGAAGAGGGAAGAATAAAATAAAAGACTTCTAAGACGTTTGGGGAAAGGCGTTTTCTTGCATGTATAGAAGGAATTAGACAAATTAAGCTAACAACATAAGTTGCCAACCATGAAGGCCAAGGATGTGTAGGTTGACACAAATGTGACCTGCCCCTTATATCAACACAAACAAACCAGCCAAAAAAAAAAAAAGAATAGCACATTCCTGACCCCTCCCTTAAGGCTGGGACTTCACTGGTCAAAGAGCTTTCAATTAGCCGGCCACAACTATGAGCCGCGCCTCTCTCCACCCTCATCTGTCGCTTTCCCTTTTGCTAACCATTTTCTTCTTCTGCAGCACTTAGGAACAGAGGGAGTACACCGGTAATAGCAAATACATCGTATACATGAAATATGAAGGGAATGGAGGAAAAAAAATCAATGGAAAATTAACTCAGAGTGGTTTGGAAGATATGATGAAATGAAAAAAAAACAAAAACAAGAATGGATATGCAACTAGGGAATAGAACAAGATAGAAGACAGCAGTCATAGATAAGTGGAGGCAGGAATACGGCAGGCGGTAACGCATGATACATGTCACTGTCATACATGAGCGCAGACAAACACCAATGCAAAGGAACTGAAACAACCACACGTGTTCAATAATTCACACTAAGCAAAGTCTGGACTCAGATTACACAACAATCTCAATCCAAGCCCAAACCGCTAGCAAACAATGATCCTTTTCACCACACAATGTCCCCACAGTGTCTCAGGCTCCACGGCTGCTGGGAAGTCAGGCCACAGCAACTGGGAAGGGAGCTGGTTCAATACTGGTTTTGAAAGACTGAGAGGGTGTGTGGGGGGTCTTTTATGATGGTAGAGCTGGCTGCAAAGCACTTTAAGTCTGATTAGTGCCAAGACGCATTAATATTACTCTCTCTCACACACACACGCTCACAACACCCCTGTGTGTTTGTGTGTAGGTGCCAGCATGCTGATGTCATCATTTAGCTGATTTGTTACAGAGTTTCAACAGTGAACCTGCTTGCTCTTGTTGCCTGAACAATGAACTCCCCCTGCTGCCGACAGCTTGTGCATTCAATTATATGCTGATAACGCCGATCGCTTCGGCTCCGTGTGCGTGGAAAACTACGCTGTGCACAGTGTGCTAGTCCATGTCTGCATGTGAGACTGTCCAAGTAACATTCCACATTTCAGCCAGCTGTTCTCTCACATAAAGTCAGTGTTTCCATGCAGCTGCAGACACTGGGTTGAGTCAGTGCAGAGTGTTAAGGAGACAAATATTATGCACGCCTCAGTGCACTAAGGCATGCTTTGTATAATAAGCAAACGGTGAAATAATATGGCAGTGCGTGCACAACAAACTGTACACAAGTCAATCCGAGAATATTTGTTCCATGTGTGCAATTTTGCGAGTTTAGATGGAAGCTAGACCCAAGATACCTCGAGCTATAAAACAAATTTGCTTTGAGTTACGAGGGAGCACATGGAGCTCCGAGTGCCAAGCAGTGATCACTCTAGCAATTTATAGACACACTAAAGCTTGATTGCTCGTACATGCTGCACACATTCAGCCCAGTACTGTATTATCATGCAAGCTGGGAGAAGGAGCAGGGAGACCAGACTTCAAACTAATTTAAGGGCCGTGTAAATAAGATGATAACAACAATAAGTCTGTGTGCAGCTACTAAATAGATGTGTGTGGTCTCCTAAGATAACCCAGCAGTGCAGACCTATAACATTGTAAACAATGCTCATAATGTGTGCTGAAGAAGATAATATAATAATAATAATAATAATAGTCTATTCTTGTCATCTGCGTATGTTTCCCATACACAGACGAAATTCGTCTCTGCATTTAACCCAACCACCTACCAGGTGGTGCAGTGAGCAGCCATAGAAAGCGCTCGGGGAGCTGGAGAAATAGGTGTGCACTCATAGACACCCCAAGGTGTGTAGTGGCCGGGACGCGAACCCGCGTCCTTCGGGTCCCAAGTCAAACGCCCTAACCACTACACCATCTTGAACCTGGAGGATTGTTGGGTATGAATAATGATGGCACAGTAAAAACATTACATACAGCACCCACATTCTGCTTCTTCTCATTTCTATCCCTGAAGGGGAGCAGAAAAAACAACAAGTCCATGTACCGTATTTTTCGGCATATAAGTCACGTTTTTTTTTTTTTTTTCCATAATTTACGTGCCCCGTGACTTACAGGCCGAAGTGACGTATTTATGGATCTTCCCCCATATTTATAAACCAATTTTTGGCTGAGCTAAAGTATGAGCGTTTTCATTCATTCTGACTGATTTTATTTTTTAACAGTACCATTTCCAGCCATTAGATGGGAGCAGAGTAGCAGTAGTAGAATGGCATGCCTTGTACTGTATCATGTAATAGGTAAACATGGCTATAATGACAAATTAAAGAGTTCAAGACAAAAACAACTGGACTTAATTATACTTTACAATTTTTTCTTTTTGTATTGAACTTTTTTGAGTTTACCATGTCCTGGATGACTGAGAATCTTCACCAACTATTAATGACAATAGTCTTGCCATAGTCCCCCCCACCTTTGTTCTGCTCGCTGCTTGGACCGACCGTCAAACCAGCTGCACCGCCCCGGCAAAATGCAGGTAATTTGACCATTAAAGTGCATTTATTAAGTAAAAGTTCAACTGAGACACACCTTTGTTATAATTTTGAGCAAACAAATAATTATTTTAAGTGCTTATCTTGTTCAATTTCGAAGAAATAAGCAGCATTCCTCCTTCCTTTTTTCTCCCTCTGGTGCTCCCGGAGCACCGAGGCAGCGAACACTTTTCAAACACAGCTGATTTGACATTTAACCCGTTTGATGACACAGAGTCCAGTGTTAAAATCTTTGTGTTGTGTGGTAATGTGTGAGAAAGTTTTTTGTGTTAAGGCAGTTCAAATGGGAGGGGAGGCAGAGCAGGCAGAGTGTTTAATAGAATAACAGATCATTAACTGATCATGACTGACCATAACTGACCAATGGCTGTTCATAACTGATTGTAACTGATCATAACTGATTATAGTTCTTTTGTTAAGCAAATATTAGCCTGAGACACACCTTTAATATAAAGTAGACAAAAAAATAATTGTTTTTAGGTGTTTATCTTGTTAAATTTCAAATAAATGTGGAGGCTCATCCATCTGAGTGTGTCCGCAGCTCCCGCGAATCGTGTTTTGAAATACAGCTGATTTGACCATCAAAGTGCATTTATTAAGCAAACGGTAGACTGAGACACACATTTAATATAATTTCGAGCAAACAAGTTTTAAAGTGTTAATCTTGTTGAAGTCTTGTTAAAGTCCTCCTGTGCTCCTGCGGCCGCCATTTGGCAGCTCATTGATTTTTGGCACAACACCGGCCCACATTTCCGGGTTGTCAGCGGTGGCGCATAATAGATGCAATGTATTTATGGATTTTTCCACGTTATTAGGTGGACTAATGCGACTTGTACGGTGGAAAATACAGTACAGGTAGTCCTCGACTTACGACGTAGATCCGTTCCTACGTGGCGTCGTAAACCAATTTTCATCTTAAGTCGGAAAATACGTACATACTGCACTATGTACATGGACAGTACTGCATTACCAAGCACTTAGCCTATTCTAACACAGTACCCTACATAATTATCAAAAAACACATACGTTTGAGAGCCATAATGAGGGGCAAAAAGTTAATGGCCTACTAGGATCAAAAAAGGCGTTCAATACAAGATCAAGGCCTACTAGGATGCTGATGACACTGTCCTCGGTCCATCCGTCGTATTCTGTTTACGACGTAAAACCGCGTTCACAGTACAGTACAGTATTCCTCCACCGCTGCACTACGTAC
>JBBPBX010000559.1:11171-45856 GCA_038048925.1 Garcialebias charrua
TATATATCTATCTATCTATCTATCTATCTATCTATCTATCTATCTATCTATCTATCTATCTATCTATCTATCTATCTATATATATATATATATATATATATATATATATATATATATATATATATATATATATATATATATATATATATATATATATATATATATATATATATGTATATATGTAGAATGATGAACATATTCTACCATTGCTGTTCATCATTCTTTAGTTAGTAGCAGGTCACTTTTGTAAATGAGCCCTCGAGGCTCAATGAGATTTACCTGACTAAATAAAGGTTGAATGAATGAATGACTACTGTATATATATATATATATACAGTATATATAAATAAAAAAATTAAGGTTCATTGATAAACTTCATCAACTCGTTTAAAAGTTCTTTTCTTTTAATTGAGGATTTTTGGGATTGAAATTGCCCCAAGGCCACACCCTGCCACAGATCTTTGGAGGACACCCCACGTGGAGATGGTCTTCATCTGGTCTCCATGGGTCAGTCCTCAGTGCTGGTTGATCACCTTCGGTCTCACGCAGGTGCAACCCACTGAGATGAGTTTGGACTCCAGGCGGTAGTGGTAGCTGTGCCTGGCCCTGGCGTCTTGACTCGCCTCAGAACCAGCACCTGATGCAGAATGGGACGGGACTCCAGGCCCCCGTCCTCCAGTCCTTGGTGGTCCAGGCAGGTTTTGAGCAAACAGTGAGCCTGCGACAGCGCATGAGGGTACATGTTGTCATCCCTGGAGATGCTGAGGACAGAGAGGAGACAAAAAACTGTTAACAGGACTCTGAGCTTCATGAAGGACAACACACTGAGGAGCTGAAGCCTCACTTGTAGGTCCACGGTGAGATGGAGTCGCTGGCCAAAGAACTGACTTTTAGGCTGGGAACTAAATTGTTTGGGTCCAAACGCAGAGGGACCGTTTCTTCTGCTAATCCTTCAAAGGACTTCCTGTGTGGCTTTGCTGCTGTCTGTGGGACCACCACCACCATCATCATCAACAGGACAGCGCTGACAACCTGAGGAAGAAGAACATTCATTCATTCAACCTTTATTTATACAGGCTAGCCTCGTTGAGCCACGGGGACTCATTTACAAGAGAGACCTGTCTCACTCACACCTAGGGTCAATTTAGAGTTACCAATCAGTCTAACATGCATGTTTTTGGTCTGTGTATGTTATACATGAACACAGAATTTTAATTAAGTCATCTTTTTAAAAATTCTTAAATTTATAAAGTTGTACATTTTCTGTGACGTGGTTAGAAAAATAAAATAATAAAAAAAATAAGCTTCAAAGATATTTATTGTCAATATTGTGCATCTGTATTATTCTAATTTTATGTCCACTAAAATTGCAGCACAGAAAAGCCATAACAATAAAGAAATACATTATATAAAAACTGGAGCGTGAGATTGATAGGCGGATAGGTGCAGCGTCCGCAGTGAAGCGGGCGCTGTACCGGTCTGTCGTGGTGAAGAGAGAGCTGAGTCAAAAGGCAAAGCTCTCAATTTACCGATCGATCTACGTTCCCACCCTCATCTATGGTCATGAGCTCTGGGTTATGACCGAAAGAACAAGATCTCGGATACAAGCGGCTGAAATGAGTTTTCTCCGCAGGGTGTCTGGACTCTCCCTTAGAGATAGGGTGAGAAGCTCAGTCATCCGGGAGGGACTCGGAGTAGAGCCGCTGCTTCTCCACATCGAGAGGAGCCAGTTGAGGTGGCTCGGGCATCTGGTTAGGATGCCTCCTGGACGCCTCCCTGGTGAGGTGTTCCGGGCATGTCCCACCGGGAGGAGACCCAGAGGAAGACCCAGGACGCGCTGGAGGGACTATGTTTCTCGGCTGGCCAGGGAACGCCTTGGGATTCCCCCAGAGGAGCTGCTCCAAGTGGCTGGGGAGAGGGAAGACTGGGCCTCCCTACTTAGGCTGCTACCCCCGCGACCCGACCCCGGATAAGAGGAAGAAAATGGATGGATGGATGGATTATATAAAAACAACTATTAAACTTTGGTTTTTGTTTCTGCCTACCGTAATATCTGGTGGAAATACATTTCATAAACAATATTAGACATACAACCTTACCATCTACATTTTAAAATTGTGTAATAATATTATGATCACAGTTATATTAGTTGCAGTGCAAACCATAAAATAATCTTGACATAAATACAGTTTCCCCTTACTTACCTTGTTTCCAAAACCTGAATGGGAGTCTCCCCAAATTCACTTCTGAGACCTTCCCCAAAGTCATCATCTCTGCATAAAAACATATAATGTAGTTCAAACAATAATCAGATATTCTTTTCAACACATTTATCACACAATGACAAATTTATCTAACATATCAAAGCATGTAGGATGATTTAAAAAATAGCATCAAACAGCCATCTTCCATCCTGTTCTGCTGCTAGAAGTAAAATTTGAACTTTTTATGCTCTCCTTTCATCCTGCTTCACTGCATGCTCATGTCCGCAGCAAACTCGTCCACCCCACCGCAAGTTTTACAGATTTGATTCCAAAATTTAATAATTTTTGAGGCCCTTTATACAGGTAAACGTCCAAAGAGGTTGAGATGTATGCATCAACAACATATATTGTGTAGTACAACTAACAGACTTTTAGATTATGAACACCAAATGATCTGCAGACAATATGCTAATTGCTAGTTGTTGAGATCATGCCTCTCTTACACAGACAGCGCAGTTACAGTACTTTCAACATATCTGCATGCTGATCCACAATACAATAAGTTAGGATAACTAAATGTACGTATCAAAACAATACTGAGGTTGAATGAGTTAGCTGCTGCCATTAGCATCACGTCAGCTGTAGGCCGGAAAACGATTTTAGCCTGTTGTAGATAATATCATGGCATTTGCGCTATCACATGAGTCAAGCAAAGACACTTACTTTTCAAGCAGGAAAGTTGCTAACTCTGCATCGCTTTGCAATCCTCTGAGCACTCGAGGCTCTCGCCACCTCCGCCATCTTGAAACAGCTACTGTTTGAGACGGGAGCGTGCCCGGCTGCTGCGCCTGCGCGCTGCCGCTGGGAGAGGCGGGGGGGAGGGCGGGGGAAGCTCGTTCATGAAAATAACTCTGTTTTGATTGGCTGGTCAAAAACGGCCCGCTCTGGTTTTTATAAATGCTATTTTAACCACCGGGAGACGCCAGAGGAATATAGTATTTCTCAAAGATTACCTGTTTAACATCACTCTGACAAAAAATAGTGACTGAGAGAAGAAATATGTTTATAAAAAAAGCTACATACTGCAACTTTAACTACGCCCTCTGTAACAGCCAGTATCTCTAATATGTTGTTATTTTAAAATTAGCTCTTTTTTATTACTCATTTGACTTACTGTTAGTGCTAGTAGCTTAAGATAACTTACCAAAAGCCCTCTGCGCGCGCCGCCATTTGCAGCTCCTTTTTTTAGCATTAGCCCACCTCCGAGGCTAATGATAGCTTTCCTCCTCCGAGCGGGCGGTGTTAGCTCCGCTCGTTGCATGCGGCGCTTTTGGGAGCGATCGCTGCTTCAGTCCACACACAAACAAAGTTCACAGAATGTCTCCAGTTAATTTATCCGCATGAGGCAACCTTTGACCGGACCCCCGGACCTCAAAAGTCAGTAGCTCCCAGCAACTCCCGCACGCAGATGGTGTCTTCGCCGGCGGTCTGCAAAACAAAAGGCTTAAAAAAAAAAAAAAGATGCCGCGACCGGGAAGCGAACCCGTGTCCTTCGGATGACGAGTCCAATTCACTACCTCTAGGCCAACCGGGCAGTTATGCAAAAAGCAGTCTTTCATCGTATAAGAAACAATCACAACCACCTACATTTAGAACGCTGAAGTTTTGATTAGATTTTGATGAAGTGAAAAGTATTCTTAAGCTAAATAAGTTGCTAATCTGAAAAGTATATCGATCAGTGGTGCTTGTACATTACAGACTGTTGCCCCGCGAGAGTGTGTGTGTGCACAGTTTCAACGAGACAGAGTTCAAACAAGGTAATAAAACATTCTGGATGTGCTGCATGGCTGGAGCAGGGCAAACCCCTAGCCCCCCGGGGGCTAAATAAATGAATAAATAAATAAATAAATGACCGCCAGGTCAGCTCCTAAACCGCTAGGCAACCGTGACATCTTTTATACTCAAGTGGGTGGAGCATCACCAGGGGTTGCTAGGTGAGGGGCTGGACTCAGGTTTGAGGTGATTGGCTACGGTTTGTGACGTCACAAACCGCAGGAAGTGTGAAACGAACCGTTTTTAATCACAGACAAATAAATCTACTTAGAGTAAATAAACCACTGGGTGCATTTTTTTGGCACAAGGACTGTTTTTTTATGAAGTAAATACCCAAAGTTGAGTAAAAAAAAACATTAAAAAGTGAATTTTGCATGTGTGGTCCCCTTTAAAGAAAATCAGCCGTGTGGTTTATGAGCTATTTTGGTAAATAGTTAGCCTGGTTAAAACCAGACCCTTGTCCTTCACTTCGCTTCGGACTAGGGTCTGGACTTTCTCCATTGCGAAACGATTCTTGCTGGAGGCGTGGCCTCTGCTGATGGCTGCTCCCCCGTGGTCTGCTGAACTTGACTTCAGCTCCGCCTCCTGCTGAATTTTCTCTCGCTGCCGTTGCATATTCTGTGTTTATATGTTAATAAAACGTCCTAATAAAATAAAATAAAACCATGGATCGCTGGTCCAACACACCAGAAGACCAGGAAATCTGATGGGACTCGGGCAGCAACTTAAAACCCGAGTTTAATTCTCTCGTGACAACCTCAGTCATTTCCTTGTTCATTTCACTCAGCGGAGGGAGAGGAGGAGAAGGAGGAGGGAGGAGGGAGCGATTACTTGACTTTTGGGAAAAAAAACAAAAGAAAACTCCAGATAAGGGATTAAGAAGGGGAAATTAATACATTTATGTCACATATAAAACAGTCCTGCATCGCTTTGAATGAGAACATGCGAATGCTCGTTGGCTGCGCGCTCCCCCGTGGTCTGCTGAACTTGACTTCAGCTCCGCCTCCTGCTGAATTTTCTCTCGCTGCCTTTGAATATTCTGTGTTTATATGTTAATAAAACGTCCTAATAAAATAAAATAAAACCATGGAGCGCTGGTCCAACACACCAGAAGACCAGAAAATCTGATGGGACTCGGGCAGCAACTTAAAACCCGAGTTTAATTCTCTCGTGACAACCTCAGTCATTTCCTTGTTCATTTCACTCAGCGGAGGGAGAGGAGGAGAAGGAGGAGGGAGGAGGGAGCGATTACTTGACTTTTGGGAAAAAAAACAAAAGAAAACTCCAGATAAGGGATTAAGAAGGGGAAATTTATAGATTTGTGTCACATATAAAACAGTCCTGCATCGCTTTGAATGAGAACATGCGAATGCTCGCTGGCTACGCTGGGACAGGTGGGGACGTGGGTTAGGGGCCAAAAACTCAGCCCCTTCTGTTCTCTGATTGGTCCGGTCAAAAATCTACCGGAGAAATCGTTGTCTATGGGAGAAATCCCAGACTGTGCAGTGAAGGGAAATGAGAATTGAGCGGAGCTGTGCAGGAAGGCGAGGGCCAGGCTAGTAAATAGTAGCCGGAAAAGTCAAAGTCAAAGTCAACTTTATTGTCAGAACTGCAATATGTACAGGACATACACAGGATTGAAATTGCGTTTCTCTCAGTCCCTCGGTGCAACAGTAACCATTTATACAGTAAAACACTGAAACATTTAATAAACATAAGCATAAAATAGCAAAAGTGTAACACTGTCCTGAGTTTTTGCATAGTACGGTAGTATAAAAGTATGAAAATTTACACCAACACTAAAACACTAAATGAACATAAGCATAAAATGAAATAATAAAAGTGTAATACTGTCCTTAGTTTTTGCATAGTATCTATAAAATAAACTGAAGGTTCTAGCATTGACATTTGCAAAGAGTGGCAAAGCAGCATATGAGTTAATGTACACTAGGGGTTGAACGAGTACATAATTTTTAACCTCGACATTAACATAAAAAAACTCGAGCGGCACTCGAGTAGCCGATGACGTCACAGTGTCTTATGATGCAAAAAAATAAATATAAATGCTAGGGGTGTAACGATACACAAAACTCACGAGACGAGACGAGAAAATCACAGATCTCGCGAGAACGAGACGAGATTTTAACATTAGTTCAAGAAAACTTCAAAGATCGGTTTTATGCCGCAAAAAGGCTTTTATTCTGTTTTAACATGTATTACAAACCCAACTGATGTCTTCATTTTACTGATTGAATCTCCTTAGACCTTAGAACGTTCAACTTTGTTTAAAAAAATAGATATTCACGCAGGACTTTCCAAAACTGACTCTGCAGCCGTCACTCACCAGTGTTGCCAGATTGGGCGGTTCACCGCGATTTTCCTTCTGACTTTTGCGGGTAGAGATTGCTTTGGGTGGGTGGGACTCTATCTGGCAACACCGGTCACACCGGTGTTTACACGCGTGTCTTTACATTCGGGGCAGCGTCGGCAGCGCCCTCCATCAGTAGTTGGGGCGTCTTCTATAGCAACTTCATCCGGCGAAGCCATGCTGTCCGTGACGCTGACTTGCTAGGGGCTCTGCTAGCGCTAGCATTAGCATCTCGCGAGACAACGTTCCCTCTCAACGAGAGATATCGCGGGAGTTTAATATCGCGAGATCTCGTACAACGAGATCTCGTTACACCCCTAATAAATGCATAAAAACGTCTTTACAAAAAGAAAAAAAAGACCAACAAAACATTGGGAGCATTTATTATGCTCCTATCATTTATCATACTGCACATAAGTCACAGGAAAAACTAAACTATTAGTTATATTATTAATATTAAAAGTGAAAGTAAGGCGCTGAAAACCGAAACTTAAAAAACAAATGGGGCCACAGCCACACCGTACCACCGCCTGCAGTGCTGTGCAATTTAGGTTTACTTTTAGAGATTGTGTTTATAGGTTTTTAATAGCTCTAGAGATATGAATATTTGGTTTTTTGTTTGTGAAACGAGAGAGATGAAGCCGTTTCAGCCGTGTTATATAATGTGACCTGCAATGTAACACTGCCCTCTGCTGTCACAATCTACTACGTGTTCAAAGCAAAGAAAGTCAACAGGATGTTTCAATGAGTAGCGCAATTTATAAAATTATAAACTGTTTTACCTTTTTGACAAGACTGGACCAGCTCCATACATCCGTGCGCACAAAGGAATACATTTTGTAGCGTCTACTAAAAGCTAAAAGCTACCCCACGCTCTGTTTTTATCACGTGATGAGACGTACAGACATTACCGCGACGTGATGACGTCACTACGGGTAGTCGAGGTGGACAAAAAAGCCTCGATAGAAGTCAAAGCACTCAATCTGTCGAAAACTCGGTTATTCTGTTAATGCACACTGGAAAAAATGCCCCTCTAAAAATAAGAAAAAAAAAATGTAAAATAAGATTTTTTTGCTTGAAATAAGCAAAAAAATCTGCCAATGGAACAAGTGAAAATTCACTTGACAAGATTCTTAAAATAAGACATTTTGTTCAAGTCAAACAAGATATGCGGAATCTTGAAACTAGCTACAAAAATCTAGTTTTGAGCAATATTTTACTACAATTGTGAGCTTTTCTTGTCTTATAATAAGATTCTGATGCTCAAAAGTAGTACACTGGAGAAAAGTCTACTCTGAAAACAAGTTTAAAACAACTTAAAATTAGATTTTTTTTGACTGAAATAAGCAAAAAGATCTTCCAACAAGTGAAAATTGTCTTGACACGATTTCTAAAAATAAGACATTTTATCTTTTTACAAGATAAACAATCTTAAACCTAGCTGCAAAAAATCTCATTCTTAGCAATATTTTACTACAATTGAGCGTGTGATGCTTAAAATTAGTATACATCCCTAAAACTTTTACTCATTTTTAGTTCTACAGATGTTTCAAATGTTTCTCCAACCCGTTATCAAATTTAACCAACAAACGTAATAATACATGTCTTGTCAAAACCTTCAAACATTTTCTGTAATGACAAAAAATGAAAGGTATTCTTTAACTTCAACACATTTATTTTATCACAATGGTTTCAGCAGCAATGCAACAACTACTACTCCCAATTACAACTGTAGTTAACACTTGATTATATATTTTTAAAATAATATAAAACACCTTCAACAAAATAAAAACAATTTTTGCTATGAAAAATGGAGAGTATACTACTGGGCACCATGAAAAACGAGGGAGCCACTACAACTTCAAATGTTTAAACATAAAATGTCTTTGGGAAATGTTGTGATAGGCACATCTCCTACCGTGAGCAGGCAGTTGGACGAACACACAATCAGAATTGGACAGGAGAGGGAGAGTTTTCCTGGGGGCTTTGAGGTCCTGTTTTTCCTGAAACACAAAGACATATTTCTGTTGGCATGATGAATCATATTTTAAGATTGTGGAATATAAGCCAGATAAATAAATAAAATAAAGAGAGAACCTGTAAAACTATCATGTTAAATATGACGCGGTTGAAAATTTGGGTGCACTAACTGTGCTGGTGAACCAAAAAAAAGTTTAGAAACACCAGTGCAATCAGTGCAAGAAGTTAGTGTAGAACCATGGGAAAAAATGTATCAATTAAAAAAATGATTTTGAGTAAGATATTTCCAGCAACCTGCAAAGATTTTGTTTCTTTCCACCTTGAAATAGGTGATAGGTAATAAATATATTAGGCTTAGTGTATTACTAGTTGATGTTTTTCTTAGTTAATTCTAGATGTTATTACTGTTTTTCTCTTGCATTTGTTGTTGGATGTAACTGGGACCCCGTGTACATAATCTCGTTTTCATCACATGTACCACATGCGGTGCAAATGACAATAAAGACTCTCTGACTCTGACTCTGAAAACTTTAATATCCAAATACTATGTTAGGTTTATTCTTTAAAAAATAATAACACCAATTTCTCATTAACATTCAAATAATAATGCATTATTGTAATTAAAAAGATAAATTAATCTACATTTCTGGAAATGTTTGAATTATCAGAATAATCCAGGTTATCAATATTATACTTTTGATAACAATTTACCTTTGTCCACGAGAGGAAGACCTCGACCTCCAACGCCGCCTCTGAGAAAGGGACTGTCTTGGCCAGGTCTGACTGATCTGTTTAAAGCATGCAACAGCAAAATTGGTACACATCGCATCGTGAGTTAGATGAATTGTTACATCTCTAATTTTGATCATATTTAAATTAAATACCTTTGATCATTAGAAAGAGACTCAGAGGGACTCCTGCTACCATTGCATCCCAAGATTTGAGATTGAGTGCTTGAAGGGATGTCCATCGGGGTTCTTTCTGCATTTTAGAGGGTTTAAACATAAGTGTTAATATGTCAAAAATGTAAATTACTTTACACAAGGTTTCCAAGTACCCCAAGATGATAGTTGTGCAATATTTACCTGACTGTGCATTCATCCTTTTAGGAGGAGTTGGAAGAGCAAAGTCATCTATAATAAAACAGTCAACAGTAAAAAATAAATTAAAATAAAAGTGATTTTACATCTATAGTAAGTAATTAGCCTGTTACTGATATGGTGGTGATTGAAATACTACATAGATTTGTTCTTAAAAAAAGAAATAAAAGTTACATGGATTAGCTTATTATGTGCAGGATGTGGCTTATTTTTATTGTGAAATATGTAACAAAAAGTGTAAGTGACTTAGCTGTGCGTTTGCAGTAAGAACAATTGCATACCTCCAATGATTCTAGAATTGTCAGCCCACCTTGTGTGACATGACCCACCACCAAGGTATAACTATCCTCTTTTGATGTGGTATACCCCCAAATTAATCAGTGGTGAAAATTTTTTTAACATACCCTCACAAGGAAAAACATTTCTAGACTTCTTGGTAGCTTTTTGACCTAAAATAAATAAAAAAATATACATGCTGTAAGACAGTAGTCATATTTTGAACAAACTATACCTGTGAAGGAAATTTTGTGACCGATTGTCAGATGCAGTTTTGTATTTCATACTTTTTGATCATTGCAGCCATAACGTTAAAACAGAGAATTGGTGTGTCTTATCATACGAGGCCTTTCCGTGTGCATAACAAAGTTGGTTACGTTCTAATGTCTGATGCAAACGGTACCACCTTCATGCAACCACGAAGTCAGGTTGATTCATCATTATTGCAGAAGAGGTTTTCTGGGAGTTCTTGAGTTTGCAGCTCTGAGAGAGCCTGGGACAGCTTAGGCTCGGTTTTGTCTTGCTTTTCCGATAAGGCCAAGGTTTTTTACTCTGAGGCCTGATGCTGCCTGGCTTTGGCTCACTGTTTGGCTTTGCAGTTCCACAAATTAATGCAACAATAAACGGCTCTAACTTTTTCACACTGCAGAGAATGGGCAAAATTTGTACATTTGATGATTTAAATAATGGTACACCATCTACATTGAAATTTAGCTGTATCTCATTTTCTGTTGAAAAAAAATTGGGATACTGTGAGCACATTTTCAGAAGTCCTGTCTCCACACCAAAGTTTTGATACTTTGCATTTCACTTTCTATTTCTCTCCTACATTTTTTTTTCTTTTTTCTGTTGTTTGTTGTTTAATGTATTTGTATCATTGCTGTTCATCATTCTTTAGTTTGTAGCAGGTCGCTTTTGTAAATGAGCCCTCGAGGCTCAATGAGATTTACCTGACTAAATAAAGGTTGAATGAATGAAAAAGTAGAGGAACTGGCCACCACATAGATCTGTGACGTCTATTTCACTGGGATTTCCTAACAGGGTTCTGGCATCTTTTGGTAGCCGGTGTCCATGTTTGCGTAGCACCAATAGCAGCTCATCTACTGATGTGCATGTCACCTTATTCTTTACAGCCCATTTAACCAAATCACTTCTCAGATCACTTGGTTCCTCCTCGGACAAAGTTCCAATTTCTACATCACTTTCACTACTGTATCACTGTTTGGCAGGAGGCAATCATCTTGATAGTCATCTTCTCCTGTATCAGGTTGGTTGTGTATCTGTATGTCTATTGGGCTATCAGCAAAAGAAAGTTCTGGGTTCTCATTTGAGGGACCTGGGGCCTCATGTATCAAAGACTTGCGTGGATTCCTCACTGAAAAGTGACGTACGGTCAAACCCAGAAATGTGTGCACGCACAAAAGGATCCGGATGTATCAAACTGAGCGTACACCTGAATCCACGCACATTCCTTTTGTACATCACAATTGACGTGGAACTGAGCGCACGTGAGACACCTCCCCTGACACGCCTACATTTACATATGTTAAACAGATGCAAATTACTTCCTGCATGTGTGAAGGACATGTTTGTTTGATCCCTGCGCGATCAGAAATGATTTCTAGATTCGGGAAAATAATGAATATAATATAATATGAGTGAGGACAAACATCCTAAGTAAGAATAGTAATAAAATGTGTTCATCATGCAAAGAACGAGTGATTGTCGGTATTTGTGTGCGCGCGCACCCTGCTGTGGTGCGCGAACCGGCTCATTCATTCATTCTGTGTGGAAATGTTAACTTTGCGCACGAGTTTATTACCATTATTACTGTAAACACAGAGGAACTTACTTGGATGTTTGCTAGAACATAGATCTTTGTTTATGTAGATGATGTGAAGAAACGAGTCTGTGCGTCTTGGTGGAGACATTTCATGACATCAGTCCGCAGCCCTGTGCGCAGTCTGTCTGTGAAGCTTTTACTCTCCTACAAGTTATATAAGGTGTACTTTCACGTGTCATTTTGGAGAAATCTACAATAAACGCAGATAATGAAACACCTCCAGCTGCCGTGTCGACACCGGTGAGGGTGCGCGCGGCGCGCTCCAAGCGCGACCACTCAGCCTTTGGAATCATATGGATGAGACATTCCATTGGACATGATCCGGCTTTGTGTGGACTGGACTGCACAGTCCCGATCGACCTGCAGCTCCCTCTGTGGAACAGTTTGACCGCTGCTTCTGTATGCACGCGTGATGCACGGCTCCCCAGAGCGCAGCAGCAGTGCCAAACTGAAAAATGATTATTTCTGAAAACGGCTGATAAGCCATATCCTAGATCAGAAAATTATATCTGTTTCTAAATAAATGCTCTGCGTGTTACACTATTTATTCTCCAGTAAGGCTGAATGAATCCGTTCCTGTTAAATTTATTTTTGGCACAACTTTGCGCGTCCTTTATTTCACTGCGTCATGTGGATGTAATACTTGTTAATCGTGTGTTTGGAGGGAATATTAATCATTTTCACATCATGAACAGTTAATAATAATAATAATAATAATAATAATAATAATAATAATGAATTCAATTTATAACGCACTTTTCATTAATGGAAATCTCAAAGTGCTACAAGGTGCAACATATTTGAATGTCAATAAGACAAATAATAAAACAATTAAAATCAACAACAGTATCAGCTAAGATCAAAAGTAGAATCATGAGGAGTAAAGTATGCTCGGTTGAAAAGAAAGGTCTTCAAGCCGCTTTAAAGTCAACCACAGACTGTGGGGCTTCAGTTTCTCTGAAACACCTGTAAGTGTCGCCAAAGGAACAAGAACCACAGAAACGTGCGTACGCCTGCTCGGGAGCTTGCGTGGATATGTACCTGGATGCGCATATATTCACGTTCAGTTCAGTTTTGATACATACGGGGTTTTGCGTGGAAAGTGACGTGCGCAATGTTTTTGTGCGCACGCACGGTTGATACATGAGGCCCCTGGATTCTCTTCTGAGTCACTAGACTCCACCAGTCGTCTCCATTTTTTGTGATACATCTGGGAGTGAAATAAAAACCAACAATATTTCTAAGCCTAAATGTTTTATAAATAGAAACATTAAATTTTAAAATAAGAAGTGAAAACAGTCAATCATTTTTAAACATATTTCAAATTAACCTGTCTAATTTTTTCAAAAATGTAAAAAATTACTTTTTTACAGGATTACAGTACTTTCAGATCAAAATGGATGGCTGGGTTAGGTTTGGAGACAACTCACCACTGAAGGCGACTTGGATCGTGTTTTTCCAAATCTGTGGAAAAGAGCAAGGAGAGGAATGTGAAATCTCAACCTTATTTTAAAAGTTTGTGGATGGAAAGTATGTCAATATACCACATTCACCAACAGAGACATTGAACATTCTTGTTTAGACAAATACCCATGAAGCAGGTGTGTTTGGGGCCTCTGCACATTCTCCATCAGCAGTAGATTAATACCCCTCTGCTTAGTTCATGTAACATTAACATTTATCTTTGTGTGACCACAGCCAATGCTGACAGATATAAGAGGGGGAAATGTTTTTTTTTTAAGCACATGATTAAAAAAAGTCATTAATGATGGGCAGTACATGTATAGGGGATAAGTTTTATCGTTTAATGTTAAACATATTTCTGAGACATTTTAGGCTTAGTGGCTGAAGAGTTATGACACTGTTTTATACACCGTTTACTGATTTTATATGCTCAGGAAATGTTACTGTTTGATTAAACTATTCTCTCTGGACTTTAGACAAACACGAATTACATGGTTTACTAGTTTAGTTAGCTTAGGAGCCCATTTTTCATATAATCATAACTTAATCAAGTAGTTTCTCTTCATCCAGTGCAGGTAACATAGTTACTGCCGCTGGTCCACAGACAACAATACATTGTGCTCGATAACCAGAACACATCACACATAATATATATACTACTATGATAGACTACATTATTACTTAAAGGCTAATACACTTAGAGTTCACATCTAGAAAACAGTTTTACTGATTTAAGACTCTGCTCGCACATCCATCTACAGAGATAACGCACACCAGAACACCATATCTTAGTCAGAAGAGAGGCCACTGTATGCATATAAATGTATTTTATGTCTGTACGCTGATTAATCATTATGCCTGTCATAATAAATTCTTTTTTATACAAATACTCTCTCTCTCCTTTTGAGCACCTCTCTAAGAGTTTAGGACTCTTCGTGGCCTAACAGAGCAAACAAAAACATTAAACTCCAGCTCTTTTTTTTCCAACCAGCTCATTTAGCATACCATCACAACAGTCCAGTGTTAGCTGGACACTGCTAGCCCCAGGCCCTACATGCGTTCCGCTCCGGTCCGACCTCCGCAGCAAATACGCACTCATTTTAATCAATGAGACTGTTACTGGCTCCGCACGGCGACTGTGTAGCTAGCTCGGACGGTAGCTTGCAGTCCGAGCTAGCTATCTCGAAAAAATCGCCTCGAAATGTACAGCTCGAAAATATCGGCACAGCTAGTAAGCCGTTGGTAAATTCTGCTGTTGACTGTACGCCCCAAAATAATCGTTCAAAGTTTGTCACGAGTTTATTAACTAATGTGATTTACAAAACTTTACTTACTGTTGTTGCTGAGCCCGCGCAGACGATTACGAATTACTTCACGCATGCGCACACCGTTCTTCTTCTTCTTCTTCTTCATGGGGTTTAATGGCGGTTGGCAAAACACTTTAGGTGTGCATTACCGCCACCACTGGTATGGAGTGTGGTTCTTCATGGGATAATTCTATGTGTACGCCTGATTAAACTATATGTATTTCAAATTCTATTAAACAACTTTGTTTTCTTAAAATATCTAATTATAATTTGGATATGTTTACTCTCTAAGTTATGTTGTAGTGCAGCTATTATGTTAAACTTTTCTTTTATCTCTTCAAATTCTCTCTTCATATATTCACGGTCTTGATCATAGTTTTGACATTCCTGTAGAACATGTTGCAATGTTTCATCTTGTCCACAGTGCTCACATTTGCCTGTATTGTGTTTCTTTATTTGAAATAATGAATAATTAAGTCCTGTGTGTTCAAATCTTAGTCTTGTTATTAATCTTTCCTCCTTTCTGCTCCTTCTTCCAGTTCGTGTTTCACCTACTGTCATTTTGATCCCATAAAACCATCTTCCTTTACTTTCTTCATCCCATCTTTTCTGCCATTCTTTCTTCAGTCTTTGTTTAATGATACTTTTTGCCTCTGATTTACTTGTTTTTACTGTGAAGTTGATCTGAGTTTGAGTTGCCTTCTTTGCCATCTTATCTGCTGTCTCATTTCCTTTTATCCCAATGTGTGCTGGTACCCATAAAAATGTTATTGTTAATCCCATTCTTTGTGTACTAAATAACTAATAACTAAGGAGTGCCAGTGCCAAGGAGTGCGAAGGAGTGCCAAGGTGTGGGAAGGTGTGGGAAGATGTGGGAAGGAGTGCGAAGGATCCCTTTTTTACTATATTTTTTCCCCTTGTCCCAAACGTAGAAAAATATGTTTATAGTAAATGGAGCTTATTTATGTAGCGTTTTCCAGCCCCCTATGAGGGGCCCCAAAGCTCTTTACAATACCAACCATCCACCCATTCATACACACATTCATACACCGGTAGCGGCAGACCCATGCAAGGCGCCATCCAGTCCTACCGGGAGCAACTCGGGGTTAAGTGTCTTGCCCGGGGACACAACGACACATGGGGAACCAGGATTCGAACCTCCAACCTTCCGATTGGGGATGACTGCCATTACCACTACGCCACGGCTGCCCCACGGCCGCTTAATCTGTCCTAACCACATTTATTTTATTAAAATCAATTATATGTTAAATTATATGTTAAAATAAATATGTGAAATGAACCTGCATTATTTGTCTATTTAATATAAACTGCACAGTAGGTATGTTTATGTAGTATTCAGCCTTGGAAAAAAATACAATGTAGAAAATGTTAATGAACTATTGGTTTAAAGAAATTGTATTAGGACAATGGAGTCTGTTCAAAGTTAAACAGAACCTGTATAAAAAATAGAATGATTAATACTTTGAGTGGGCATGCTGATCAAAGAAACAGATTTGTCTTAATTCAAGTTAGTTTGTTATCTTGAAACAAGATTTTTCACATTTTACAAACCTCACGACAACTGCAAATGTTAATGAAATGTCAAAAAAGCTTGTTTCAAATAAGAAATGACTCAAAACAAGATATTTTCAAGACTTTTTGCCTTATCAAGATTTTCAAGATGCATTGTCTCAAAACAAGTTGTTATGTCTTACTTAGAAATATGTTTTTGACTTATATTAAGTGTGATAAGAGGTTTTGACTTGAAATTAGAAAATTTGACTTGGTAAGATTTTACGTTTTTGCAGTGCACTAATGTACACAGTACTGTACATGTATGAGGTAGTTGATGTTGGTATAGAGGCAAAGTGGCATATGCAGTATGACACATTGGGCATCCGTAAATAAGGCTAGTCAGAAAATACTGTATATGTATCAGCAGTAGTGTAGATATAAAGGTAGTGTAAATGTAAACAGTAGTAATAAATGTAAACAGTATTAATAAATGTAAACGGTGAATGTAAACAGTAGTATGACTATAGGCAGTAATGTAATACAAACATTAGTGCAAATATGAGAAGTAGTGCAAACTGAATGAGCACATGACCGAGAGTTTAGTGAATAACCCGTTTGATGACACAGAGTCCAGTGTTAAAATCTTTGTGTTGTGTGGTAATGTGTGAGAAAGTTTTTTGTGTTAAGGCAGTTCAAATGGGAGGGGAGGCAGAGCAGGCAGAGTGTTTAGCATCCTGACTGCCTGATGAACAGAGCTGTCTCTCAGTCTGCTGGTTCGAGCCTGGAGACTTCTCAGTCTCCTCCCTGATGGCAGCAGTCTGAAGCAGCTGTGTAGTGGGTGTGTGGGATCACCTGCCATGCAGAGGGCTTTCCGAGTGAGGCGGTTGCTGTGTAAGTCCTGCAGTGAGGGGAAGGAGGTGCCGACGATCTTCTCAGCTGCTCTCACGATGCGCTGGAGGCTCTTGCGGCAGGATGCAGTACATGCACCAAACCACACAGTGATGCAGCTGGTCAGGACACTTTCTATGGCACCTCTGTAGAAGGTGCACATGATGGGGGTTGAAGCTCCAGCCCTTTTCAGCTTGCGGAGAAAGTAGAGACGCTGGTGAGCCTTCTTGGCCAGTGATGCAGTGTTCCTGCTCCAGGACAGGTCCTCTGAGACGTGCACTCCCAGGAACTTGGTGCTGTCTACTCTCTCCACTGCGGTGCTGTTGATGGTCAGAGGGGCATGTTGGGCATCCCTCTTCCTGAAGTCCACAACAATCTCCTTTGTCTTCTCCACGTTGAGAGTGAGATTGTTGTGTCCGCACCACAAGGCCAGGCGGCTCACCTCGTTCCTGTAGTCCGTCTCATCGTTGTTGCTGATGAGACCTACCACTGTTGTGTCGTCCGCAAACTTGATGAAGTGGTTGGAGCTGTATGATGGTGTGCAGTCGTGTGTTAGCAGGGTGAATAGAAGGGGGCTCAGCACACATCCTTGTGGGGCCCCTGTGTTCATTGTGATGGTCAGAGTCAGAGAGAGTCAGAGAGTCTTTATTGTCATTTGCACCGCATGTGGTACATGTGATGAAAACGAGATTATGTACACGGGGTCCCAGTTACATCCAACAACAAATGCAAGAGAAAAACAGTAATAACATCTAGAACTAACTAAGAAAAACATCAACTAGTAATACACTAAGCTTAATATAGTGGGAATAAACAGCAGCACGAACATGAGTTTGTATGAGCAGATGATCACAGATGAACACAGATGAACACAGCGACAAGAAAACAGATCAGCATCAGTATGATGTGATATTTTGCAGTGTTTATATTTTTATTTTTATTTATTTATTTATTCATGAGTCTAACAGCCTCAGGGTAGAAGCTGTTCCTCAGTCTAGTGGTTCTACACTTGATGCTCCTCAACCTCCGTCCTGAGGGGAGCTAGATGTGTTACTCCCGACCTGTACTGTTTGTGGTCTCCCGGTCAGGAAGTCTAGCAGCCAGTTACACATTGAGGTGTTCAGCCCCAGACTGTCCAGTTTAAGGATGAGCTGTTGGGGGATGATGGTGTTGAATGCCGAGCTGAAGTCGATGAACAGCATTCTAACATAAGAGTCCTTCGTGTCCAGATGTGTGAGAGCTGTGTGGAGGGCAGAGGAGATGGCATCGTCGGTTGAGCGATTAGGTCGGTATGCAAATTGGAAGGGATCCAGGGAGGCAGGGAGGACAGATGTGATGCTTTTCATGACTAGCCATTCAAAGCACTTCATCAGGATGGGGGTGAGTGCTACTGGGCGATAGTCATTGAGGCATGCGGGCGTTGCCTTCTTTGGGACAGGGATGATGGTGGTGGCTTTGAAACAGGTGGGGACGATGGCCTGGCTCAGTGAGATGTTAAAGATGTCCGTGAAGACCGCTGCGAGTTCCCTTGCACAGTCCTTCAGCACACGGCCAGGTATGTTGTCAGGACCAGAGGCCTACCGGGCGTTAATCTTGATGAATGATCGCCTTACAGCGCCAGCACCTGGCCATCAGGAGAGGGGGGGAGTTTATGTGCAGGTGTGCCGTTACTTGCCTCAAACCGAGCAAAGAACTCATTCAGTTCATTCAGCGTAGAGGTTGAGCTGTCACTGGTCTGGGGGGATGGTTTGTAGTTTGTGATGGTCTGTATTCCCTGCCACAGACTGCGTGTATCCTTGCTGTCCTTGAAACGGTGAGCTATTTTCCTGGAATACTGCTTCTTGGCCTTTCTGATGCCCCGGGCCAGGTTCTTTCTGGCTGCCCTCAGGCCCACCTGATCTCCCGCTTTGAAGGCAGCATTCCTGGCTTTCAGGAGTCTGTAAACCTCTGCTGTCAGCCATGGCTTCTGATTAGCCCGAACAGTGATGGTCTTGAGGTTGGTTACATCATCAATGCACTTGGTGATGTATGAACATACAGTGTCTGAGTACTCCTGGAGACATGTGTTGTTGTTTGTGGTAGCAGCTTCTTTGAACATACCCCAATCTGTGGTGTCAAAACAGTCCTGGAGTGCCTCTGAAGACCCCTCTGGCCACACTCGTATCTGCTTGCGGACTGGTTTTGTGACTTTCACCAGTGGCCTGTATGCTGGCTTTAGCATAACACAGATATGGTCAGAAGCACCAATGTGGGGGAGGGGGAGGGCTCTGTAGGCATTTTTCATGGTGGTGTAAACTTGGTCCAGTGTGTTGTTTCCTCTTGTTGCAAAGTTTATGTTTCTGTATGTTTTTGGAAATACACTCTTTAAATCTACTTGGTTGAAATCACCAGCCGTGATGAGAAAAGCATCAGGGTGTGCTGTTTGCTGCTCACTGATGTGCAGATATAGTTCATTCAGTGCCTCACATCTAACTTTGCTGTTGGAGCTTGGAGGAATATATACAGCAACAATCATAACAGCTGTAAATTCCCTCGGTAAATAGAACGGTCTGCATTTAATAGTCATAAACTCCACTAAAGGTGAGCAGTAGGGATGTAACGAGATCTCGTTGTACGAGATCTCGCGATATTAAACTCCCGCAATATCTCTCGTTGAGAGGTAACGTTGTCTCGCGAGTCGCTAATGCTAATGCTAGCAGAGCCCTTAGCAAGTCAGCGTCACGGACAGCATGGCTTCGCCGGATGAAGTTGCTATAGAAGACGCCCCAACTACTGATGGAGGGCCGGTGCCGCAGACGCCTCTACATTGATGGAGGGTCCCGGCGCTGCCGACGCTGCCCCGAATGTAAAGACACGCGTGTAAACACCGGTGTGACCGGTGTTGCCAGATAGAGTCCCACCCACCCAAAGCACTCTTTACCCGCAAAAGTCAGAAGGAAAATCGCGGTGAACCGCCCAATCTGGCAACACTGGTGAGTGACGGCTGCAGATTCAGTGCTGATGCGGATATTTATGTTCAATTTTTGGAAAGTCCTGCGTGAATATCTATTTTTTTTAAACAAAGTTGAACGTTCTAAGGTCTAAGGAGATTCAATCAGTAAAATGAAGACATCAGTTGAGTTTGTAATACATGTTAAAACAGAATAAAAGCCTTTTTGCGGCATAAAACCGATCTTTGAAGTTTTCTTGAACTAACATTAATATCTCGTCTCGTTCTCGCGAACTCTGTAATTTGTCTCGTCTCGTCTCGAGAGTTTTGTGTATCGTTACACCCCTAGTGAGCAATGTTTGTGGACCACAGCAACATCCAGACACCATGCGTTGTTGATGTAAACACACAGCCCCCCTCTGCGTGTCTTACATCCCTCGAGGGTTCGGTCCGCTCTGTAGCATGTTAGCCTCTCGAGCTGGATAGCATGGTCCGGAACGTTGTTGTTAGGCCACGTTTCCGTGAATACAAACACACAACAGTCTCTCACAGTCTTTTGTGTCGTTCGTAGCAGGCGTATATAATCCAATTTGTTGTCCAAGGAGCGTACTTTAGCCAAAACCATGGATGGAATAGCCGGCTTGTGTGGGTTAGCTGCTAGCCTAGCTCTGATACCTTCGCGCTTACCCCGCTTCTGGTTCCTGTCACGCCGCTTGTGGCGTTTCCACTGCGGGCGCGATGAAGGGAGGCTCGGGGCTGGCTTCCAGAGCAGGCCGCAGGCACATAGATTCTCCTCGAGCTTGCTGCTTATTTCCAAATGAGCGGTTTTTCCGACATCAAGCAGGAACTCACGGCTATACTTGCATTCTTGGACACATAGACATGACGAAGATGTGCCAGCACATTGCGGCATGCAGGGCAAGACAGACGAAAGCACCGTGTTGCACGCGGCGTTTGCACGCGTTTGCACGCGCCGCCATCTTGTCATCAACAACGTCAAAAACAACGTAGCTAGCCGCGTCACATTTACGCTCTTAAAACGTTGAATTTTAGCTCAAACAATTCCAACAGCTAACAGTTTGTAAATGACCACCAAGTAATTACTTTCTGTAAGTTTAAAGAAAATTTGCCATGTGGTTTATGAGCTATTTGCTAAAAAGTACCCGGAAAAACATTGAAGCTAGCCGCGACACATTTACGCTCTTAAAACATCGAATTTTATCTCAAACAATTCCAACAGCTAACAGTTTGTAAATTACCACCAAGTAATTACTTTTTGTAAGTTTCATAAAAATCTGTCCTGTAGTTCAGGGGCCGAGATGGTGTAGAGCAGGGGTGTCAAAGACCCGGCCCGTGGGCCGCATCCGGCCCGCCAGGGGTTTTTAGTCGGCCCGCGGATGAATCTGAATTATTTAAAAAAAAGAATAAACGCTATTTTCTTAAAAATCTGCAGTTCCTATGTTGTCTGCTATAGAGGCGCTGTGTTTTAGTCAGTTCCTATGTTGTCCTACTCAAACCGGCTGCCTCTAGGACCCAGGGGCGCTGTGTTTTAGATAGGAGACGCAGCAGATAGCAAGTGGAGGCTCTGCTCATTTTCCCTGTCTTCATGCGCACAGCAAGCGTTCCTCCTGATGTGAAACAGTACAAAAACAAGATTTCAGGGTTGCTGAGGGAGTTTTAGAAACGATTTCAGGTCTTTAGAAGAATAGAATATATCTTTATTGACAGGGCACATGATTGAAATTACGCACACAAGATGGGCCGAGTGCACGAAGCCACAGTCGTGTCAGCACCGCCACAAAGGCAAACTCGAGACAGAATTTGCAGTTTTTCTCTCACCATCAGAGCTTCTGATGTGCTGTTGACATGTTGAAATCATTTATTTGCAGTGTGATGTAGAATTGAAGGACAAATTTGCCTCTGTGGGCTTGGAAAAATTTTACAAGTATCTCTTACTATCCTAAACTGACAGCACTGGCTGCAAAAATGTCCATTACGAACATTAATAAAACAGCTACGCTCAAAGCTCAATTTATGGGTTCACAGTTGCTTCCTAGATGTGGAAAATGGATTTAAAATGTATTCATTTCTAAATTTTGATGCATTTTTAACATGCAGGAAAGTGTTTTAACAAAACTGTTTTTTTTATGTCCAGAGGCCCAGACTTAGCTTTTTTAGATTTTTCTACCTGGATTATTGAGCATGCATCAGGGTATTTAACAAAACAGTTTGTTGAATAAATGTTTTAAAACGTGCAATCACTGATCAGTTTTTTAATGTGTAATGCACTTAAATGTTAAACTGAGTAAAAGTGTAAAAGGACAATTAATTTAATGTTAATATTTTTATAATTTATTTATTCTTTGCACTAATACAAAGAAAAAAAGTGGACTTTTGGAATGAGTATTCTGGTCTGGCCCCCTTGAGATCAGATTAAGCTGTATGCGGCCCCCAGATCAAAATGAGTTTGACACCCCTGGTGTAGAGGCAGGGCAGCCGGCTCAGGACCAGAAGGTCTCGGGTTCGATCCCTGGTCACGGCATACCTCGTTGTGTCCCTGGGCAAGACACTTAACCCCAAGTTGCTCCCGGTAGGTCAGTCAGCGCCTTGCATGGCAGTCTACTGCTACCGGTGTATGAATGTGTGTATGAATGGGTGGATGGTTGGTACTGTGAAGCGCTTTGGGGTCCCTCAAAGGGGACTGGAAAGCGCTATATAAGTAAGCTCCATTTACCATTTACCATTTATTTAGATAAATAGTAACCGTTTTTGCTAACAAACACTGAGCTAACAGTAGTTCATACCTCCAGAGCAGGAGGCCGGGCAGCGACAGAGTGTGTCTGACCAGAGGAGGCTGCCATCGGACACATGAGCTAAAAACGGTTGGTGGACTCTCTGGAAGTGTCAGAGCTCCAGAGCAGGAGGCCGGGCTGCGACAGAGTCAGTCCGACCAGAGGAGGCTGCCGTCAGACACATGAGGTAAGAACGGTTGGTGTACCCTAGCGGACAAAAGTGGTACTGCACCCTTAGCGTCCGAAAGTGGTACTGCACCATTTTTTGTCAAAATGAAAAACGATCATATCTGAGCCAAAAATTGGTCTAAAAATATGGGGGAGAAAAAATCCATAAACAAGTCTCACCTCTCTATTAGTCGCAGGGCATGCAAATTAGGCAAAAAGGTGCGACTTATAGACAGGAAAATATGGTAATTAACAAAAACTGGCGACATGAATTATTAACGTTGATAAACTGGTACAGAACTGTCAGCTAACGTTTCACAATAGCAAAAAAAAAAAAAATAGTATTTTCAGCAACTTACCGGAGAAAACACGTCTGAAACACCAAGAATGAACTACGTTCAATGCTAGAACCGCTGCTGTTTGGAACTAGTAGCCGCTCCATGACCCACGTGACTTTCGCATTCCATTCTTTCTATGGGAGTCTATGGGAGTGTCGCAACTCTCTCTTTCTAGGGCTCTGGTTAGATTGTAACTGGTCTGTTGCTGCTTATTGTTCTGGTTCTGACTGTTATTGTATTTTTTTAAGATTTTTATTATTGTTTGTATAGTTTATTTATTGTAAAGAATGCCATTTATTTAAAATATCACCCAAATGGGTTGCTTTTATTTATTTTCATACAAACGTATTGTTTACTTGACATATTTTCAAAATAAACATTTTGTAAGTCTTTATTTTGTCTTTTTTTGTACCGAAAATTAAATGAACCGAGCCCTCCTTGAAACTGAACCAAACCTAAATGTGATTTTAGCGTACCGTTACACCCCTAGTAATATACCGGTAGCTATGTTTTAGTGAGTTTGTGTGAACTACCTGATGATTTCCCGTCCCATCACTTTTCCATCAGACAGTTCGACTGACTAAGGTACAATTCTGCAACCTTATCCCCGATCAAGGTCTTTTGCCCCCAGTTTGATAAAAGGCAAATTATAAAGGTTATTTGCCACTACATATTTTTCAGGAGAGCACTTCTAATGTAGTAACAAAAATGGTTTTGTAAAACATTTTGCACCCTAGATTAAAATGACGTACTTTTTATAAAACAAAAACATTGTTAGTTTTTTAGAAACAAATATCTGCCTCTTTTGTTTACACTCTACTTAACAATCAGATGTTTCTCTTTTTTACCATTCTAATTCGTTTTCGTAGAATTTTGGGGCGCTATTGCCAAGGACTTCTTTTGGAGGACCAAACACACGGGGCAGTTCCTGGACTACAACTTTGATGTGACCAAAGGAAAAATCTTTATCAAATGTATGGAAGGAGCCACCACTAACATCTGCTACAACCTCCTCGACCGCAATGTTCATGACAAGAAACTTGCTGATAAAATTGCCTTCTACTGGTAAGTATAAAGCAGCGTGCGCGCGCGCGCGGGCGTTGGGTGGTGGGGATGCAGAGTCCTACCAGTACCCTTCTTTTGAGCATCATGCCTTTGTTTTTAGCAGCTTGCCAATACTCTGTTACTGTTTACAGACCACCCAAACATGTTGCTGATTTTTTTGACTGAGTTTTCTGAGTTTTTATGCTTTATTCATGCTAAGTATAATAAGATTATTGTGACTGGTGATTTTAATCTACATGTTGATAATCCATCAGACTCTTTGTCTAAACAGTTTTTAGAAATTCTACACTGTATGGATTTTATTCAACACGTCAAGCAGCCGACTCACAACAGGGGACACACCCTTGACCTTGTTATTACCTATGGCTTGGCCTCTGGTGTGTCCTCTGTTGTTGACCTGGCTGTGTCTGACCACTATTGTGTGTTTTTTAATGTCACTGATTTGATTCAGAGGAAAGCCACGGTTCAAACTGTTAGGAGGCGCCATCTTACCCCTGAGGTGATTGATCATTTTATTAGAGATTTTAACCAAAATTCCCATGTTGTTTTAACTGTTTCCTGCGATTCAATGGTCAGTCAGTTTTTTAACAAACCTTGATCATATAGTTCCACTATTTTCAAAACAAGTTTTTAATAAACGAGTATGCCCATGGAAAACTAAAGACATAAAGAAACTCAAAAGAAATTGCAGGAAAGCAGAGAGGAAATGGAGGTAAACAAATTGACAATCGACTACCAAATAATGCGCAAACAGCTTAATATCTACAACTCTGCTGTCAGAAATTCAAGAAATGCATATTTTGCCAAAATAATTAACAATCACAAAAATAATCCCAAAGTTTAGTTTTCCACCATTGATAATCTGATTAACCCTGACTTAACTGCCTCTTCAAATACTCCAACTCTCTCTGTGAGCAGTTTGCAAATCACTTCAGAGGTAAGATCGAGTCAATTGGAGCTAACATTTTATCTGAACAAAATACTGGTATTAAATCTACTGATTGTTTGGTTTTACCTGAGAAAACACTGGACAAGTTTGCTGTGGTTGATGCAGAGATGCTTGGCAGTTTTCTCACAAGTCAAACCAACCACCTGCCTCTTGGACCCAATTCCCTCATCACTGGATGGCACAGAACTCTCTCTAGCTAAACCAGGACAAAACAGAAGTTTTAATCATTGGACCTGAGGTTCAAAAAGAAAATACAATTCAGAAATTACAATCTCTGTCTTTACAACCTTCTAAAAAAGTAAGAAGCCTGAGGGTTCTTTTTGACTCTGAGCTTACTTTTATTCCTCATATTAAACATATACAGTAGTCAAAACAGGATTTTATCATCTAAAAAATATAGCCAGAGTCCGCCCTCTTCTTTCTCTCACCAATACTGAGACTTTGATGCACGCTTTTATTTCTAGTCGTTTAGACTACTGTAATTCACTGCTTTCTGGTCTCCCTGATGCCTGGTACCCACTGCCCCGATTTCGGGCGGCTGAAGCGGCCGGTTTACATTCAAAGTCTATGAGGAGACGCGTGGAGTCACGGCGACCAGGGAAGCGGCGCGATTCGAGTGATCAAAGCGGCGCGGCGGCAGCCTTCGCGGGCACGCGCGCGTCCGCCGTCGAGCCGCCGACGTCCCAAATGTTGATCTCTGGTGGCTCGACGCATCGCAGCAACCAATCAGGACTAGCTTTGTGATGACGCAATCACCACCGGAAGGAGGACGGACCGTTAAAGCCGTTTATAAACACTGCTGCATTTTCGCGCCTAAACATGGAGGAGAAACTCATTGTTGCCGTTTGTGGACAACCCATTATTTATGATCAGTCCTGTATACAGTATAGAGACAGGAGCTTGAAGGACATTGCCTGGAAGAAGGTTTCTGCCGAGGTCGGGCAGTCAGGTAAGTTTTCACAATGTTTTTCAATGTTGCCCTGTTATTACAAGACTATAAGCAGCAAAACACCAGCTAAATCGATACATCCAAGTACAGAATAGCTGCCAAAAATAGGAAAACATTACAGCAAAAGAGGTGCTAAAGCTGAATTTGGATAAACAGCAGATAAAACATAAAAAACAGAAGCTAAAATTAGCTCAAACAACATTAAAACAAAACATGAATTGTAATGTGTTAAGTACAGAATAGGTTCTAAAATTAGGAACACATTACAGCAAAAGAGGTGCTAAAGCTGAATTTGGATAAACAGCAGATAAAACATAAAAAACAGAAGCTAAAATTAGCTCAAACAACATTAAAACAAAACATGAATTGTAATGTGTTAAGTACAGAATAGGTTCTAAAATTAGGAAAACATTACAGCAAAAGAGGTGCTGATTTTGGATAAACAGCAGATAAAACATAAAAAACAGAACCAAAAATTACCTCAAACAAAATTAAAACATAACATGACATGTAATGTCTTAAAATAGGTTAAAGCCGTCCAAAGCAGCAAATTATATGCAGTAGTGGTACAAATACAGTAGTAGGTAACATATACAAAACAGAAAAGTAGCTCTATATGTGCTAAAAGTAGTGTGTTTAACAGACATATGTAATGCTCTTCCACAGAGGATGTATGCCGTAAACGATGGAAATCCCTACGCGACACGTACGCAAAGGAGGTACGGAAGGAGCGGGAGACACAGAGGAGCGGCGCTGGAGGAAGGACATCTCTGAAATGGAAGTACATGGCTGTGCTGTCCTTCCTGAAACCTTACGTAACACCAAGACAAACCAGTGGAAACATGCAGATGAGATGCGAGGAGGACCAGCAGGAGCAGGACGAGCATGCTGCTGCCTCTGAAGAAACAGTTGTGGGTGACGAATGGCAGCTGTCTGCAAGTGGTCAGTATAGAGTCATCTCTGCCCTACTCTCATTACTGCATTGTTTACAAATTGTCATTACATGCACAGATTCTGCTTTGTGTGAATCAACAGTGGAACCAAACTCCTACACTCCGTCTTCAGAGGAGGTTGGACCATCAGCTGGTGGAACTTCATCTGCGGCACCTTCACCTGCTGGACCATCAGCTGGACCTGGACCTTCATCTGCTGTCACATCCGGCGTGTATTCAATCATTTAAATTCACACAGTCAGGTACTTTAATATCTGTAAACATCCACCTGTTGTATGTGTGCATACTCGTGCACATCATATATATCACAACAATATCACATCATACTGATGCTGATCTGTTTTCTTGTTGCTGTGTTCATCTGTGACCATCTGCTCATACAAACTCATGTTCGTGCTGCTGTTTATTCCCACTATATTAAGCTTAGTGTATTACTAGTTGATGTTTTTCTTAGTTAGTTCTAGATGTTATTACTGTTTTTCTCTTTCATTTGTTGTTGGATGTAACTGGGACCCCGTGTACATAATCTCGTTTTCATCACATGTACCACATGCGGTGCAAATGACAATAAAGACTTTCTGACTCTGACTCTCTGACTCTGACATCCTTGCATATCAAAAACCTAATTATTCGAATTCTGTCTAGCACGACCACATCGGAAGAGACAGCGAACCATGATTACTCCACAACCCACACACTTTGAGAGGAGCCTGATCAACATTTTGTCTTCCCAAACACCACCGACACCAGAGCACAATTTCTTCGCATCTCTTGTTCCCCTATTAATGAAGGTGCCAGAAAGGAATAGGGACATAGTTAAATTCAGAATGTATGTATACTACTGTACTGTATATATATATTTGTAGATATGGGTATGTGTATTTATAGAATTCTACTGCAAGCTCATGAATATTATTAGTCTTTATGCATGTATGTTCCATTGTTGTGTTCTGTCATGTGCTTTGCAGGATTGTGGACGGAGGTTGGGTGTGTTTGCCTTGTGCTCTTTTGGTTGATAATTGTTGATATGTTGCCTTACTTTCTCTTTTCTTTCTTTCTCTCTTAAAAAAAAAAAAAAAAAAAATATTGGAGTGAGAGGATGGCTAAAAGGTGTGAAGGGAGGCCATCTATAAATGGAAAAAAAAAAAAAAAAAATTTCAGAATCCACCAGTTGCTAATAGAGAACATGGAAGTGACATTAGATCTTCATAACATGTCACATGACTCAACTGGCACAGAAGAGGACGTGTGAAGTGATGTGTGTTTTATATATGAATTTCTATCTGTGTTATTTTTTTGTACATATTCCATTTTCCATTTATGCTTCTGTACTTATTTATTTTACTTTATTTTATTTTCTATTAAATCTTTAAATACTAAATATAAGTTTCTTTCCTTCTTCAGATCGGCACTTTGAACTTTGAAAATAGAGGAATGTTGTAATTTGTAAATTGCTTTGATGTAATATAAACACATACATTATGTAAGAAGTAACAAATGGATTATGAACCGGGAGTGATCACTGCAGTTGGCTGTTGACACATAACCATACAGCTTTAATTGAGACCTTTTGAAGAAATTTCTTATTGGAACAATGGAAAAAATGCCATCGTCATATTAGTGAAGGACCCTTCATTGAATAGCTACAAGACACAATTATTATCAATAATTATTATTAGGAAAGATACTATCTTTGATTTCACAGCTTCACATACTCTTCTTCAACTTAATAATGTAACTATACGTTATTTTATTTAATTATAACTACAAATGTGAGCTGTACAGAAAATTGTTATTAGGACAAACATACATTTCTTAAAATAAGTGCAGCAAGCCATGCAAAAGAGATTTTTTGGGGTGTTGCTTTTAATCACTCCTTTCTGCATTTACAAACATATATCATGTGTGACTGCTCAGATTAAACAAGGCACTTCTGAGGTAAAACGTTTTATGCAAAAGAACATGCACATAATAACGTACAATGTAAACAAGCATGTTAAATAGTGTCCATGCTACTTAGGTTTGTGTGTGGCTCCTAAAACAGCCGTTAGTCCTGACCTACAGGACCTGACTATTCAGTCTGCTGCCAAGACACCGCTCCCTCTGTGGAAAAGTACGCCATAAAAGCATCTCTGGTGTTGGTTGCTTCTCTGGACCCAAAGTTTGCTCCCATTCTCGGAACACCTTCAAGCTGTTCTTCAGGTCCACATGGTAGCGGTGTGTGTCCACTCGCCCGAATGAAATTGTGGAGAAGACAGGTGGCCTTGACACATTGCTCCACTACTGCGACAGGTATGCTCAGCTCGCGCCGAAACATTCTCCACTGGCTAGACCAGATACCAAAAGCATCCTCCACAACAAGACGTGCGCGTGACATTCTGTAATTGAACACACGTTGCTCCCTGGTAAGGCCACCGCGTCCAGGAAAAGGCCGCATCATATTCCGGCGCAGTGGAAATGCCTCATCTGCAACAAAGACGTAGGGCTGGGGCCCTCTGTGGTCTGCGTTAGGAAGGCACTGGTCAGGGGGCAGGTTTAATGTGCCACCAACAACAGCCTGGCCAAAAGCAGAGTTGGCAAAGATCCCCCCGTCACTTGTTCTGCCATACCCCCCCACATCGATGATGCGAAACCTGTACTTCGCGTCAACCACTGCGAGAAGAACTATCGAGTGTGTTCCCTTGTAATTAAAAAAAAGGGAGCCTGAGTTGGGGGGTGCTTTCACCCTGATGTGCTTGCCATCCACAGCACCGCAGCACTGAGGGAAGTTCCAACGCTCCTCAAACTCATTTGAAATTGACCTCCACTCATCCACTCCAGGCACGGCCATGAACTCATCCACTAAGCAGTCCCAGATAGCAGAAGCCACATCCGGGACGATCCTGGAAACAGTGGAAACACCCACCCGGAAGCTCCCTGCGATGGTCCTGTACGAGTCCCCAGTTGCTAGATATCTGCATTAATAAAAAACATAATCAAAATACAGCAATATAGTCATATATCTATTTTTTGAACACATTCAGTCATGCTTCTCTGTGTATGTATGTATGTATGTATGTAAATATATATATATATATATATATATTTATATATATATTAACACACAAACACACACGGGCAGACATGTATATATTTGTATATGTCTGTATGTTTATGCATGTGTGTATGTGTATACCCAAATATGTCATGATATATGTATATAAACAGGAGTCTATATACGTATATAGTTGCTAATATATATGTATATGTAAACACACACACATGCATACATATAGTTACAGATGTAATAAATGCATTTTGGAATGTGTATATGTACATATACATATGTATACATGCACTGAGTCACCTAAATACTGTGCCATACTGCAACACATGTCGGGTGTATTTTATCTATATCATTGTTGTTTGACATTATCCCAACCTGAGACAGATGGACAGCCGTTCTTCTGCTGGAATTGCGCGCCTGTAGTTGGTGTCCTGCAGGGTGATGCGGCCAACAACGCGGGACAGCAGGTCGTCAAACTGGGCTAGTGTGACACGGAAGTACCGCTGAAAGCGATGCTCATCTGCGCGCAGCTCCTGGATCAGATGGCGAAATTCACCAAATTCATAACGCCTCTGTATTGTGGGGTGAATCCAGAATCGTCGTTGTGCACGGCGTCTGCGTTCTACTGCTTTGTTGATTAAATAAAACAACGCTACTCTTCGGATTACGTCCGCCATTTTTCAGAGACCGGAAGAAAACAAACCCCAGACCGGAAAAAGGAGACAGAAGCTCCTCCCACTGCGTGTCATCGGACGCGTCTTTCTTAAAACAGGTGGGACCGTGACCAGCGGCCACAAGGGGGCGGCAGGCGCGTTTCGAGTTGTGCAGTGGGTACCAGGCATAAGAAAAATTTGTCAACTCTGCTGCTCGTGTGCTAACCAAGACCAGAAGGCAGGCTCATATTACACCCATTTTAAAATCATTGCATTGGCTCCCTGTGCGCCTCAGGATTGATTTTAAGATTCTTTTAGTGGTTTTTAAATGTCTCAATGGTCTCGCACCATCTTATCTTGCAGAGCTGCTATTGCCCTATGAACCCCCGCGGACATTAAGGTCCTCTGGTACTGGACTACTAACAGTTCCAAAAGTCAGAACTCACACTTACGGTGAGGCTTCTTTCCAGTACTATGGCCCCCGTCTGTGGAATAGTCTGCCGGAGAACCTGAGGGCTGCAGAGAATGTTGTTGTTTTTAAGAGCAGGCTCAAGACCCATCTTTTTAACTGCATTTCCTGAACTGGTTCATCTCTGTTCAATCTATACATTTTCCATACTATTTAATTAAATTAATTAATTTATTTATTTATTTTGTGTGTCGTTTGCTTTAATTTTGTGAGTTTATTGTTTTATAATTCTGTACAGCACTTTGAGCTGCTTTTAGTATGAAGGGTGCTTTATAAACAAAATTGATTGATTGATTGATACAATATCTCATGAATTTCTACTGACCACCATCAGTACACCAACCACTGATAGGTAGAGTGGATGGTTGTTTGGTGTGAGTGAGACAGGTCCCTCTTGTAAATGAGTCCCCGTGACTCAACGAGGCTAGCCTGTATAAATAAAGGTTGAATGAATGAAAAAATTCATACAGGAGTTTTTTGTTTTGTTTGATAAAACCCTCCCTTTATAGAACTGTGTTAAGTTCATTAAGGTGAAAACTAATGCAGTCACTTATTTGAGAATACTTAATTTAAAAAAACAAAGAGTTATTCAGAACCTTTAACAAGACATAAACAATTGTGTTCAACCAGCTCTGGGATTATATTGGGAGTTTCTGGTTAGTATAAAACTCTGTGTTTGTGCACTTTGTGGTGCTGAGAACACACATGTGAGTAACTTCCATGACCATGCCCTCAATGTCACAGCTCACGATGGCTTAGAAAGTTGGAACCTGGAAAAAAAAAAAGGTTTGGAACAATTTATTTTCCTAATTGTCATGGTCCTGGTGCACCACAAATCTGCAACAGCTCAGAAGAAAGGTGTCACCACAGAAAATTATTGTCAGTTCAGTTAAAATTGTAACTGGCTGTAGCTTGGTTAAGGCAAGAGAGCAATTTTTTTTTTTTTTTACAAAAAGCAAACATTTATACTACAACTCTGCTGTCAGAAATTCAAGAAATGCATATTTTGCCAAAAATAATTAACAATCACAAAAATAATCCCAAAGTTTTGTTTTCCACCATTGATAATCTGATTAACCCTGACTTAACTGCCTCTTCAAATACTCCAACTCTCTCTGTGAGCAGTTTGCAAATCACTTCTTTTCAATAGACTTCTTAGTTTGCTGCATCAAACCATACCATCAATAAGGGCCTCATGAAGCAAATCAGTCAATCAACATGGAGCCTTTGACAGCAGGCTAAAGGTGCTTCACAGTGCAAATGGTAAAACTCTTTTATTCATGCAGGCTTTTTTGTATTGTTTTTATTGTTTATTTTAACGTTTGCCCTGTGAAGCACAGTTTAGATTAAAAAAAGCCCAAATCAGTGATGGAGCACATGTCATGAGCAAATCCAAAAAGATGGTTTGTGAGGGTGTAAGGCGAACTTTCACAGCATACAGGTAGGATAAATCAAATAAGAATAAATGTTTAATTTGTGTGCAGCACGGTGTTGCAACTGATAGAGCTACTGCCTCTCAGCGAGCAGGTCCCTGGTTCAAATCCCGGTCCAGGAGCCTTTCTGGGTGGAGTTTGCATGTTCTCTCTGTGCACGCGTGGGTTTTCTCCGTGTACTCCGGTTTCCTCCCACAGACCAAAAACATGCATGTTAGACTGATTGGTAACTCTAAATTGTCCCTAGGTGAGAGAGAGAGAGTGAATGGTTGTTTGTCTCTATGTGGCCCTGTGATGGACTGGAGACCTGTCCAGGGTGTCCCCCGCCCTTCGCACAGTGATTTCTGGACATGTGCACCGGCGACCCCGTGACCCAGAATGGAAGAAGCGGGTAAAAGATAATGGATGGATGGTTTAATTTGTTGGGAAGTTGTGTTTATCACCTGCATGTACCTAACTCGGGAGAGAAACTTAAAATTCATGTCAAGTGAGTTTTCGCTTTCCTATAGTTCCCTCAACAGAGCAGATAACCACTCTGCTTCAGAGTTCAAAAATACTTGTGTGCCAGGTGTGATGTGAAATAGATGCTTTGACTGTAAAACATAGAAACTACAATATGAAAATATTATTTTAGTGCTATGATGTTTGATTTAAACAGATTTGTATTTTTTAATTTATTGTCTAGTTAGATTTGGTTCTATTCAGAAAATCCCTGGATGTCCAGGTCTAATGACAATAACTATTTCAGCCTTGCTGCAGAGGAGAAAACAGCAGCAGCATGAGAGGCTGCAGGTGAAGAGCTTTTCTGTACAGAACATCAACCACATCTTCCCTTCTCCTTTCCTCATCCAGCAGGCCTGACTGGGATGAGAACAAAAGTGCTTTTTGGTTTGTGCCAGAAAGCAAATGAAAGATGACTCAGCATAGCACAGTATTTATTGGTGCATGTTTGCATTAGTGTGATGCAATAACATACTTGGAGCAGTGCCAGGCACAGCTTTAATTGTAATGAATATGGACAGTTTTGCTATGAATTTTAAACAACCAAGCCACACTGGTGTGTGAGTACAAGTACATTCAAATACTTTAAAATTCCAATTTTGTTATTCCGTAGGTTTTCCCTTATTGGGGAAATCCTAGGCTCCTAGTTATGCCATTTAAACTTTTTGGTGTTGTACTGAAGGATACACACATCCCCAACGGAGGCAGGTGAACTGATTCATATAGTTCTTCATTAACCAACAGAGGCATGGTTATACGGTGTAAGTTCTACTAGTGGCTGACTGAAAAATGTACAAAAAGGTGTAGACATAATAAACACAACTTGGTAGGTTTGTCTAGGATGTGAAAGCAGCAGGTATCCAGTGTAACTTTAAATACAACTCAATAAAGTGTAAAAAGGTCTTAGTTCTAATCTAAATTTGTACAGGAAAAACTTAACAAAATTTTCTGCTCCTCACATCTGCTACTTACTTAAATATATAGGTCTATTCTGTTAATTTCTTTGTTTACTCTTTTATTTGCACAGAATAAAAATTACATGTGTGACATTATCTCAGGTACACATGACAACAGACCTGAAAACCAACTTGAAATTCACCCTAAACATTTGATTTAAGCAGCAACTAGGGCTGGGCGATATCTCGACATCTTTAAAATATCTAGATAAAATTATTTTGCGATATCAGTTGAGATTATCTCAATATAAACGATATACCGTATTTTCTGGAATATAGGTCGCACCGGAATATAGGTCGCATTGCCCAATTATTTCCCCAAAATTGGAAAAATCCATATACGGGTTGCACCTGAATATAGGTCGTACCTACGTTGCCGCCGACGTAATGCGTCATCCACCGCTGACGTGACACGTCACCGCTGAGTCAACCCAGAAATGTGGACCGTGTTTAGCTCTGCTGCAAATGTCTGCCACAGGAGCGCACAGCAAGGCTTTAAAGAAGATTAACACTTATTGATAAAAATTATAGCAAATATGTGTTTGAGCTGAACTTTTCCTTAATAAATGAATAAATGAACGTAATTGTGAAATGAGTTGGATTTAAAAATTTGTTTAGCCGAAAGTGATAAAAAGCCATAAATCATACCTGCAAACTAGTCACCTTTCGACGAAATTCGCCGTTTTCAAAGCAAAATATATCATTT